>CATIWM010626170.1:0-12875 GCA_949671775.1 Mallotus repandus
GGGTAACTATTAGATACTCTCACAAACATTTAAACAGTCTTACTTTTGTATCTCAAATTGAGCCAAGAAATGTTGATGAGGCCTTAAATAATGAAAGTTAGGTTCTTGCTATACAAGAGGAACTCAATCAATTTGAGGGAAATAAAGTGTGGACTTTAGTCCCTAAACCTAAGAATTATCCTATAATTGGCACCAAGTGGGTTCTTAAAAACAAACTTAATGAATTAGGTGCAATTACTACGGATAAGGCTAGGTTGGTGGCTAAAGACTACAATCAAGAAGAGGGTATAAATTATGATGAAACATTTTCTCCGGTCACTAGATTGGAAGCAATTAGGATGTTACTTGCATATGCATCACACACGAATTTTAAACTTTTCCAAATGGATGTGAAAAGTGCATTTTTGAATGGTTTTATTGAGGAAGAAGTTTATATTGAACAACCTCCGAGTTTTGAGCAACATGACTTTCCTAATCATGTCTTTAAATTGTCCAAAGCTTTATATGGTTTAAAGTAAGCTTCTAGAGCTTGGTATGAAAGATTAAGTGCATTTTTCTTGAAAAATGGATTTTCCAAAGGCAAAGTTGACACTACAATTTTCATCAAAAAGCATAAAGATGACATTCTCATTGTGCAAATATATATGGATGATATTATATTTGGTGCTACTAATGAGCTTTTGTGTGAAGAATTCTCAAAGTGCATAAAGAGTGAGTTTCAGGTTGCTCTATATTAGTGTATATTGCAGACATTGCATGCTTGCAAGGGATGCCTATCAAATCCTACACCTACAACTACAACTTCGTGTAGATAGATCAACAACACTGCTAGTGCTATAGTAATCAACTTCATATTTCATTTGGCCAGCAAGTGTACAAAAATAATTTCGACTCTCATATTTAGCCTTTTCAAGTGTTTCTTGTGCATTAGGATAAATTTCCTCTCTATATTTTTTCATACCAGTTAGCTTAATATAAAATCTCTTCATGAATCTTCTCCTAATCCATTCAATCATGCTTAGAATAGGCAGATCTCTAGCAAAGCTTATATAGGAATTGAAGGACTTGCTGATATTATTTTGTAAAACATCACACTTTGTATGAGTGGAAAAGCATGACCTTGCCCAAATATTTGGATCATGCTTCATCACCCAATCATATGCCTTTTGATCCAGCTCCTTCAATTTTTGCATCTCAGCCTCCTATGTCTTCTTAGTTATACCAGCAGCAGCCCCCCATATCAACTTCTTATGATTTGCTTCATTAAACACCACTTTTAAATTCTCGTACATGTGCTTCACACAAAACGTATGCTCCACACCAGACATTAAATCTTTAAAAGCTTCCACTAAGCCCTATAATAATTAACTTTATTTGTTTAACCACCAAACCATAATAGTATATTATACATAATTTATTATAAATAACAATTTAATCTAACTTTTTGTTGGTCTGACATAAATATCCAACTAGTCTCATGTGGAGTACCATAATCTTTAAACAAAAATTTCATAAACCAAACCCAAGACACCTTACACTCAACGTCAACAATTGCCATAGTAAAAGGGAGGAGGTTATCATTACCATCTCTACCAACAACATATAAAAGTTGTCCTCCCATTGAAGTTCTCAAGTGGCATCCATCAAGTCCTACATAATATAAGCATTCCTGAAAAATGACCTGTTTTTAACTCAAAATCTAAATAATTTAATAACATTCACATAATTAACACAATTTAGAATACATAATATAAGCATACCTGCAAAGTAAGCTTGTTTTTTAGTAGCAAACCTGACATACATGGAGTTAAAAATAGTAATTTCTTTAGGTAAGCTTTGAATCCCCTCATTATTTTTGTCATCTAGTTGAATCCCTTCAACTGTTCTAAGCTCTATCTCAAGTTTAATGTAGCTTCTTAGATTTGTAACTCTAATGGTCTTAGCATAGTCCCATAGTCTCCTATACTGCTCCTTGACATCACCCTCAATTTTTTTCTTGTCTCTTCTTTTTGCTTTGTAACATTTTGATATTGTTACTTTAGCCCTAACTTCACTTTGCATTTTTTTCTGCATTGCCTTCATATCTCAGTTAGGATTCTCTCTGAAATCTTCCATATATTTTTTAGCCAAGTAATCAGATCCCACCTACTTATTTCTAAAATCTCTTGGACATGAATAATCAGACTTGAGGGTTTTTATTTGAAATGTAGAGCAATCTCTTAGCATTGAAACATGTATCCTAAACCCACACTTGTTCACACAAATTGCACTTACCCTTGTACTGCAATTCTTATTGAATACATACGTATATCCCCTCTTAATGGCCCACTATCTTAAAGCTTTTCTAAACGCATTGGCACTAGTGAACTTCAGGCCTTTACATAGTTGTGGGTCCTTAAATCATGTCTCTTCATTGAAATACATGTATCTTTCTTGTGGTCTTTCATCATATGACCCTCTCAAGCTTTACAATTCATTATCTGATGCAGTCTTCTCATTAAATTCCTCAAAATCTTCTTCTCTTAGGTCATTAACACCCTCACCTACCCCATCCCCAGACTTGTCAGCTGCATTACCCTCACCTGTAGAACCAGTAGATCTCTACCCTTCAAAAGCATCACCTGTAGCCACTGCAAACCTCTGCCCTTCACTTGTAGACCCAGTACACCTATGCCCTCCATCTCTTTCCCCTTCAGCAGCACTTGCACCTGTAACACCATCAGTCCCTTCACACGTAACCCTTTCAACTGAATTTTCTTTAGGAGCCTCAGTGCCAAAATGCTATGCATTTTTAGGAAATATGTCATCATTTGAACCTTCATAATTCTCATATAACCAGCTTACTTCACTAATATTTGAAAAATCTTCATTGGATTCAACATTTTCATCTCTATTTAAAGACAAAATCATAATATAAAGTCTCACTTTCCAAATCATCAGCATATTTATTTAACATGTCCATGTAGAGTTGATGAATAAGACCATGCAAGTCATCATTCTCTTCAACATCTTGCCAAGTTTCAACTGTATCTTCTTCATAACTCTACACTAAAATCTTTTTTTCTACATTATTATCCCCTACATCTTCTTCAACATCCTCACTTGAGGAGTGTAGATTATCAATTCCAATTTCATCAGCATCAGGGACATAATTTTTTCCATTAAAAGCCATACCTAAAGGGTTTATAGGAGTAGTATAAAATAGAGAAATCTCATCATCCCCTTTGTTGTCCTCAAGCATGTAACTAACATAATTATCATCTGTTATTTCAACAATTCCTTCATTCCTACTAATGCAACTTATTTTATACCATACCCTACAACCTTTTTTGTGTCCTAAATCATTTCCATACCTTATTAGCTCAAACAATGAGAGATAGTCTATGTCAATATTGTACTTGTACCTTATTTGAACACCCTCATAGACCTTCTCATTTTCAGACTTCCATTTCCCACCATAATAGAGCACCAAATTTACATATTCTTCCATTGCTCTGCATAAAAATAAAAAATAAATAAATAATTTTGCTTAATAATTATTCAATAAACAAATGCCCATTATGTTCACCACAAACCTGATAATGATAAACCCTAACACTATTTTTTATTGCATGTGGGTTCAATCATAAAAAATTTGTTCTTTTTCAGAAGATAGAGACAACACATTGAAGTAAAAAGTTGAAATCTACCTTTAACCATATGCCCACAAACTTTACACATAGTCCAAGCTTGTCTCATCTTCTGTTGGTCAGCTTGATTCCCTTTTCGACCCCTTTAGCTTTAATCTTAGTTCAATAACACTTTTTAAAGCTCACGAGCACTCACAATGAAATACAAATTTTTTATTTGGATTGATCTGTTGACTATTAGATTGCATGCATTCTCAATGCAATTTCATTCACAAAGTTCCCTCTCAATGTAAATAAAATTTCCCTCTCAAATATTTTAGGTTTTTTCCCCTTTAAGTCAAAAGAGACGTGGCTAATAAAGGCCAAGTCAAAACAGATTTGGCTAATGAAGGTGAATGGACAATTTTTCTCCTGCCACATCAGCATTCATAACAGTGTTATATGGAAATGTCGTTATATGCTAACGGCATAAAGTGTAGGGTACCTTTTTGTTATGAAACAAACTACAGTCCTCTATCTGAAACTGGTCTAAACTACAGGGTACTTAATTATACTTTTCCCATAAAATAATGCACAAATGGAATCTTCATCAATCAAGTAAAGTACACTAAATACTTGCTTAAGAGGTTCGATATGGATGGAGCAAAGGTGAGTAAAACTCCTATGTGCACCACCATCAAGCTTGACAAATATAAGAATGGTAAGAGTATTAATGAAAAGAAATACCAAGGTATGATTAGTAGTCCTTTTTATTTTATCGCAATTAGGTCTAATATTATGTTTATCATATGTATGTGTGCTCATTTTCATTCTTTTCCTAAAGAGTTTCACTTGAATACGATCAAAAGAATTTTAAAATATCTTATTAGAACATCTCATTTAGGACTTTGGTATCATAGAAGTGCATCATTTGATCTTGTATCCTATTTGGATGCGGACTATACCGAGAGCATCCTAAATAGGAAAAGTACTTTCGGTACTTGTCAATTTCTACAAAATTCTCTTGTTTCTTGGTTTAGTGAGAAACAAAATTCAGTTGCATTGTCCACCGCTGAAGCGGTGTATATTTCCATGAGGTATTGTTGTGCACAAGTGTTATGGATTAAATAATAACTCATGGGCTTTAAATTTGTTCTTGATCACATTCTAATTAAATGTGATAATAAAAGTGTAATAAATTTGTCCAAGAATCCAATTCAACATTCTATGCGTAAACACATTGACATTAGGCATCATTTATTGTGTGATCATATGCAAAAAAGTGATGTTGAATTGGAATTTATTGATACAACAAACCAACTTATGGACATATTCACTAAACCTTTTTATGAAGAATGAATGAATTTCATCAAAAGAGAAATTGGCATGTTGGATGGCAATACATTGTGATTAATGTTTGTTTTTGGCATTATAATTAATTATTTGAACCTTGAGTACTTAATTTGATGTATCCTTGAACTTTGATTGATTATGGTGCAATATTAAATTAGTCCCTATTATGTTTGAAGAGGGTTAACCTAAGTTCAAAGCTAAATTTTTTAAACTATTGGCTTTAAATCATTATCATTATTCTGCTGTTATTGGCAGTGAAAGTTTTGTTCTTTCAACATAAATCCATGTTTTATTTAAAATTATGTTTGATAAGTTAATTTTCATGATTATGAAAATTCAATCACTGATTACCATTCATTTCCAATAAGTTTTTTATGCATTTAAATTTTTGGATTGAAAGTTTCATGATCACTTTCATTTCCTTTGTCATGACTTTCAATTATGATTGATTAATCATTATCATAATTCATCATGTCATCAGTTATGATCAAATTTATTTTAACTATGGTGTAAATTTTTTTCATGATCATGACACACCATTCGCTACCTGTGATGCTCCTAAGGTTAGCGCTAAGGTATTTAAAGCACTTCAAAGGCATAGGGTTTTTCATTTTCTTCCTCTTAGTGCCGCACATCACTGTCTACTCACTTTTTTTTACCTAACTTTTTTACTCTAGATTACTTTTTCTCTCTACGTTTTTTACCCTGATCTCACATCATTCATCATCTCATATCATTTTCTCATTTCTAGTGGACCTTAAAATAATCGAACCCCTATCTTTTCTCTCGGTCCCCACTTGAATCAGTTCTTTTTCTATCTTTACTTACATACGTCATCGTGACAACCCCCATCGAGTAGACAAAGAAGGGAACTAAGATGAAAATTGTCAAAAAAAAGGGCCACATGATCCTTTGTTGTCCTCGCTTGAAACTAAAGAACAAAAAGAAAGGTACAAAATTTTAAAATCTCTCTCAATTCATTCAACTCACATATTTGATTGGGAGTGTGTAAAAGAACTAGGGTATGAAAGTAAGATGATTGAGTTGCTTAATAAAATGCAATTAAAGGAATTTGTGGAAGTTCATGAAGAAACCTCTATTGATCTTACCCTCGAATTTCTGTCCACACTAAAATTGGATAAGGATCACTCTCTAACCTTTAGGCTATGTGATGAAAAGAAAACTCTCATTGTGGATCAATTAGGAGAGCCCTAAGGTTGCCAACCATGGGTCACTATGCCTACAAGGATGAGCCACTGTTTGATGAATATAGGGCATGGTGAGAATTGATAGGGGAGAGTCAATTTAAACCCAAAATTGCCAAAGATTCAAGTCTAGTTTCTTTTGTGCATAAATATTTGCACCAATTGATCTCATACTCTGTATTGGCTAGAGGTGAGAGCCACAACAATGTCAGGAAGTTAGAACTTTTTGTGTTATGGTATGGAGAAAATGGCAATAATTTAGCCTTATCTAAACTATTTGCAGACCATCTGTGGAGCATCATTATTACCAAATTTGAAAAACTTAGGGTTGGTGCATACATTACCATCATCGCCAGACACTTACACCTACTCCCCCCTGATGAAAAATACCCTCACTCTCTCCCAATTCAACCCAATGACAAGCTGAACCTGAAAAGTTGGGCTCATAATTTTGTTATTAGGAAATTCATTGTAAATGGTGCTATTCATTAAAGAGAAGTGGATAAGGAGGGTAAAATAATGTGGTAGGACTCTGACACCCCTGAATTCCAACATATGTCAAAAGGTGAAGCCACATCCACCTCTAAGAAGCGAGCCCAAATTGTAGCCCTCGAAGATGATGAGGAGGCTGAGCCAACCATCCCCTTTCAATCCATGCTCAATCAGCTCCAACTCCATATTGAGGCTCAGTTTGGACAACTTAGGATTTCTCTTTTAGTCTTGAGGTCTCAGTTTACAGCCTTAGATAAGAAAGTTGACATTATTGTTGCTGATGTGGCCTATCTGAAGGATCACCTCCTTGCCCTTTATGAGTATCACTGATTATGCATCTCATTGCATGGCACTTTTAGTTTAACTTTTTTTTTGGTCAATTGTCCTCTTCGACTTATTCAAATCTTTGACAGAACTTGATATAGTTACAGCCTTTTAAAATACTTGGGATAATTTTTTTTTTGTGTTGTTGTTTGTTGTGGCCTTGGACATGTGCTTTCCCTCTTTGCCTAATTGTTTTTTATAGTGACAAAGGGGGAGAAGAGACTAAGTTAAGCTTAAGCTTAGTTGTTTTGGTCATATTGTTACAGTGATATAGATATTTGATATTTATGATTTTTTTTTATTTTGTTAAATGTAATTTGTTACCGATTGAGACTATAAGTGCTAATAATCATAATAGTGCTTTTTTTTTATAATTTTTCACTTATTTATGACTTATTGCTAAATTATGAAAAATGGACTTACATATAGAGCTTTGCATTTTTTAATTTTAGGCTTATTTTATGGGAGAGTAATTCCTTTCAATCTTTTAGCCTAATTTTACATAATTATTTGTTACCATAAAAAGGGGGAGATTATTGAACCTTGAAGGGAAAAATAGTCATTTTTTATGGTCACAAGTAATTAAGTAAAATTATATTTAATCCGGGTGTTTAAGTGTTTATATTCAGGTTTATTAAATTTCAAATAATCAGATGTGGCACAAGTAATAAAAAAAAGCATTATGATCATAACTGCACAAGTCAAGCTATGAAAAGTCAACACTTTGACTCTAGTAAGTCTGCAGCCTTGTCATGAGTCTTGACAGACGCATTATGACTGTGACAAACTGGGAAAATGGAAGATCGTATTTTTTTTTTATCAAGAACTGAAGTAAGATTTGGTGAAAAATGATGGGAATCTTCATTATGAGTGGTCACAAGAAAATTACAATCATTAGAATAATTTTCTAGAAAAATTACAAAAATTAAATTTGCAATTTTTCAAGAATTCCTGAAGCTACTCATCACCACTGTCATAATCATGATTATGATCATGACGAACTGTCACCACCAGTGTCATGATCATGACGACTATCATGAAGACCAAGTCCAAAAGTTCCCGAGAGTTATTATGACCAGTTTCATGATCATAAAAGAGCGCGAATTCAAATTTCTTCTTAGTGCCCGATTATTATGATCATAACGATCTTGTCATGATCATGATGAACGTGTAGAGTTCTTTTTTATAGGTGGTTTAATGACTTTATTTGCATTAAATGCACCTCCAACAACTCTTTTTCTCTATGAGGATATAAATACAACTCAAAAGTTAGCTAGAGGGAGTTGATGAAGTTGAGCAAAAAAATTTAGAGCAATTTTTTAGCATTCAATTTTGAATTTAATTTTTCAACCACCTAAATTTTTTATCTTTAATTCTTGTAATCTCTTATATTTCAAGAGTGTTCTTGAGTGTGGATTGGTGAGTGTTTAACTCCATTATTCAATAGTTCAATAGTGAGATTGAGTGAGTTGGGTTAGGATTTTAAATACTTGTAAGCTAAGAGGATTATTCTTAGCATTTGGGTTTGAGTGTGAGCCTTGGGAAAACACCTGGGTTTAAGCGTGAACCTTGTGAAAAATACTTGGGTGGCTTAGTTTAAGCTTGTAAGGGTTTAATCAACACCTTAAAGTAGATTGATAGTGGATTAAAACTCTCAACAAGTGGTTGAGGAATGGATGTAGGCTTTGAGGGCCGAACCTCTACAAATCCTTAGTGTTTTTATTGCTCTCCTTCCTTCATTTTAACTCTAACTCTATTTTTAGTTTTCTCTTAGGAGTAAAATCAAAATTACCCATATTGTTTAAAAAGCCAATTCACCGAGGAAAAAAATAGAAGTTGAGATGTGCAATAGGCAAATTTGAAAGTTAAGGGGTATGATAGACTAAAAGAGTAAAGTTTAGGAGTGAAAAGAAGCATTTGACCATTAAAAAAACCTACTTTTTCATCAAAACTAAAAGATAAATATTCCATACTAACCATTCTAGCTAATTCTAATTTATTTTGTTCATCAGTATATTTAAATAAATGAGAAGAAGAAGAGGAAGATGCATACTAAGAAATTTGAGTTTGTCCTTGTTTAACACCAACTTGTGTTGGATTCTTGCTCATTAAGTGTCTTCTAAATGTGCCATAGCCACTCCGATTTTAAATTTATTATGTTGGCCGCAGTAATTACAAATAACATCATAGTTCTTATTCACATTTCTTTGTCACTTAAAATGAACTTTAAAAATATCCAAGTATGATTAAGATTTTTCTTTTTCACCTTGTTGTGGAATATTTGTTGCAAGTTCTTCCACACAAGCTTCTTGGCTTTTTTATGTTGGATAATCATCTTGCAAATTATCCATCATATTATCCTAATCAATAATATTTGGTTGTGATTCACCAAAACATTGTGATCTTGATCTTCCACTTCTTCCACTTTCACTTGCCATTTTTTGAACTGGTCTACAGTTCACAGTTGGGTGGAAACGGTCCTGAACTGGTTTTCCCCATAGTTTTGATCTAGTTTTGAGTTTGACCATGCCAGATCTGGATAAAAAATCTGACCGTGGCCAGGCCTATTCAGTACCATACAAAATTAGTAAAAAAATTTAGCGTGGTTTAGTTTGAAGTTAAAATTTTTTGATTCAATACAATTTTAATGTCTTTCAATTAGAAACTTCAATCTAATTCAATATTTTCTTTGTTTCATTCTCAGCCTTAGTGAATTACCAAGGCTTATAATGGAAGCTCAACTTCTCACAATGCTTAAAGCTTTGGTCCATGAGGTCAGCATCATTAAAGATAAGAATTCATAAGCCTCCATGCAACAAACACGCAATAAACACATAACAAAACAAATAAGCCATTCACTTAGTCATCAACTTACACTATGTTTGGGTATAAAAGAAAGGGAAAAAGAAAATAAAGAGTAAAATGTGAAGAAAAATAATGTTTTTTTTTGTTTATTTTCCCCTCTTATGTTTGGATTGAGAAAAAAATAGTCCTTCATTTGACAATGGAGTTGAATATAGGAAGGAGTCAACCTAGAGTCCTTCATTCAACTTGGATTCCTTCATTTGAAAATGGAATAAAAGATTTAAACATTTAAAATTGAAGATGAGTTGGAGTCAACCTAGAGACGTTCATTTGAAAATTTGAAATTGAAAATGGGAACGAGTCAACTTGCAGTCGTTCATTTGAAAATGAGAAGGAGTCAACCTATAGTCCCTCATTTGCAAATTTAAAATTGAAAATTGGAATGAGTCAACTTGGAGTCATTCATTTGAAAGTGGGAAGGAGTTAACTTGGAGTCCTTCATTTGAAAATTTAGAATTGAAGATGCTCAAGTTTGAAATTGGAGATTTTAATCTTTGATATTTTTGATAAATGAAGAAGATAGATTGAAAAATTAAAAACTTCATAAATTTGGAAAGAAAATCTACTGGGAAGTTTATTATATGGAATCATGCAACTTGGATCAAGAATATACTTACTTGTAAAATTTATTCTGTAGGAAAACTTTTGTAATTTTTCATACATCTAGGGACCTTTTTATAATTTTTGCATGTTTCTTCTTTTTGCATTTATACCTCTATTTGCTTCATTTGGTCATTTATTTCTCTACACTCTCTATCACTTACCGTAGTTACAAATGATGGAACAGAGGACCCTGCAACCTTTCAAACGCACTTTTGTAAAGCCTATTACTAGAAGCATGGTGGATTACATCTTCATACTATCAAACTTCTCAATGGAGAATCTCCCCCCTTTGCTCTTTAATCTTTCTCACCATATTTTCACTAATTCGATTAGTTTTCTTGCAATTTCTTTGTTAATTTTTACTTCCCACGCACTTAGGATAATGATTTAAGTTTTATTTAATGTTTAGAATGTGTTTTGGTTGAGTTATTGTGAATTGCATGCAAATTTGTGGCCTAAGAAGATGAAGAGATAATTTTGAACATGAACAACTAGATTTGAAATGTGTTTAGCCAGTTCTTGGTTGACTTTAAAGGCCAAAACATTGAAGAATTCCTGAATCTAATGGATGAACAGCTGAACCAACTGTTCATCTTCCAATTCTAGTTGTTGTTCATTTTTGTACTAAAAATGAAGATTTCAGATAGTAAAGGCAATGTATGATGGTTCTTTGGTGTTTTAGCTTTCTAGAGCATTGTTTATTAGGGGTGATGAAATCTTTGGATAGGCTCATACATGGTTCAATTCCCTTTTGAGATCAATGCAACCTCGACTCTCTATCATCAATTTTAGTGACTTTCATTTTATTCTTCCACTTGAGAGTTGTCAGACTGGGAGCCTTGTAGCATTGAGAGCTCTCCTCGAGAGATAGTAGAACACCACATACATTCCATTTCACATTCAGGGAGATTACTCTTAATCCGATGGACTTTCATCTCATTGTTATGTTACCTTTCGCTGACATTCCTATTCCTTTTGATGTATGTCTTTATTCACCTCGTTTAGACAATGGGACTAAGAGATACATTACTCAACTGTTAATCCATCCCTATTTTTTGTTTGGTCATGAAGGAGGTCTCATCATCTGATTGTCTAAGTTATATGCTACTTATAATGGTTGGATACATGCGACTCTTGTAGAAGTGGACCAGTTAGCTCGCTATTTTTTACTGTTCCTTATTAGCTCCACCATTTTTTGTAACATTGAGGGTATTATCGACTTGTGCATCCTTCCTACCCTCTGAGACCTAGACGATGTCAATAGTTATAATTTGGGGGGTGCAACCTTAGCCCGCTTGTACGGCTATATGGATAGGGTGTGTCATGGTCACATCCATTTGAGTGGATTCTGGTGCGCATTAGAGGTATGTACATCTCTTTTTTTCATTTTTATCTCTAAGATGAGTTTATTATGACTTTATTGCTTAAATTTGGGCCTATGAATATGACATCTTTTCCACTCCATAAATGTCTCATGATGATGAGGAGGCTCCTAGTATTCCTAAAGGAGCATGATACCTTAGTGCTCATACTGACACTTGCAAGGATCTAACGAGGCATCAAAATTGTCTCACAACTTGAGCTTTTAGGAGGTAAGTAACCTATAAAATGAAAAATATAACCAACTTAGTACTTTATTAACTATATCAATTAATTGACACCTTTATTATAGATTCGAGTGGAGCCTTTCGGCATGGATTTTGAGGCTTTTGGATTGGTTGATGCATTAAGGATGAGGCAAGTGTTATTCAAGGGACCCTTTTACCGTAATTGGTTCCTTAATGAGCGGGTTAGGTGGCAGTGGGATGGTCTTCACGCTCGTCATGTTCCTCATGTTCCTCCTTCCACTATGATCAACACTTGCTCTATTATTAGACATGATCTAGATCTTTCCCATATAGGTTTTCCATATAATCTTTTTATGGAGCCTTTTGAGTAGACTGCTTATACTCATTTTATTCGAAGCCTTCTTTTACAGAATGTTCCAGACGATGTTTATCCTACCATGACCAGTATAGCTCATTTTGATTCACTTATGACTACCTCAGATGTATATTTATTTTCTTTATTTTATTGTCCCTTGTTCAATCTGTAGTCCTGACTTTATCTTTCATGTAAGTTCATAAGAGAGCATATAGTGAGTTGGGTTCTCATCCTAAGCCTGCTATACATCGTTACAACATCGATATTGTCCTGGGTGAGCTTTCTCGAGGAGTAAATTTGGAGTTCTCAATGCTTGAACTTGAGCATGATTCTGAGGTTTCCAAGGAGCTACCACTATTTACCCATCAACCTATAGGTTTCACTACTGCTAATAGTACTCATGTAAGTATTTTTAAAACTTCATCTTGAAAATTTATTAGTTTATTTATGGCAACAAATAAATAAATAAATATTTACTATTTTTCTTTAAAAATACAGGTGA
>CATIWM010626212.1:0-20325 GCA_949671775.1 Mallotus repandus
TACATAGCACATTCCAAACTTAATTGAATTTAAATCATTCATGAATTATAAAAGACAAAAATGTAGTTCTTATATTAATTCATCATTGTAATTCTAATAACAAAGACTTAGCCAAAATACATGATATTCAAAATTAAATAGTGACAAGGAAGTAAATAAAACATCAATCAACTAAGTAAAGAAAAGAGAAAAAGACTATGGTTAATAAACTCTTCAATACTCCAGGAAGTTACTTGATAATGAAATGATCTTGATATCATCCTTGAGCCTTTGGCTTTGTCTTTTTAATACTTAATACTTCAATAATAAAGTTCACAATAGATACTAATATTTCTAAGTAATAACTAAAATGTTTTTCATGCCTAAAATAATGCCAAATTTATGAATTTATAGGCTTTCCATCATCCTAACTCGTACTTCCTTCAAATAGGTGTAATGAAATGTGAAAGGTACGTTGAAAAGACATGAATGGTGACTCGGCACCAATGTGCCAAGTCTGGTAACTCGGCATCTCTTTTCTCTGTGCCGACTCGGCACAGAGTCTCTTCTGTCATGACTCAGCACACTAGTGCCGAGTCGATACTCCTCTCTGAAACTCCCTTTCGACTCTTCATGCATCACTTTTCATGCTAATCAACCCGAATACACTTCTGTGCACGAATTGAGCCTAAGAATACCTACAAAACACAAAATTAACATGAGAATAACAAAAAAATAAGAATAATCATGCAATAATGAAACAAACATAAGCAAAAACTAAGAAAATATAAGCATGAACATACTAAAGAACTTTGCTAATTTGTATTATAATAACCCCTAACAGTAATGAGGGCTGTAGGGTACTATGCTCTGGAAATAATAGACTTAAAGAAAGTAACTCAAGCCTCAGATGTGTACAATTTTGTGGTCCGGCTGTTGGAGCTTTTAACAGGAAAATCTCCTATACATTCAACCGATAGTGAGGAGGCTATTCACTTAGTATGATGGTTGAATTCTGTTGTATGATAAGAATGGACTGCTAAAGTATTTGATGTCTGGCTTCTAAGGTATCCTAATATTGAGGAGGAAATAAAAGAGATGTTATAAATAGGAATGAATTGGGTAGTGAGGATGCCAGAGCGGAGATAAAAAATACAGGAGGTAGTGAAAATGTTAGAGGAAGTTTGATAAGGGAGCAGTAGTAACCCACCATCCTTTGAAAATAATTTTGAAATTGCAATTTTAACCCCGACACCACCACAGGGAACACATGTAGCCTATACTTTCTACATTTACTCCAACTCCATTATGAGAACAAGTTTTTTTGTGTGTGTTTGTTTAGTTGTGATATTCTTTTCTTTTTTCATAATTTCAATTGATTTTAATTGTCCTATTGATTTTAATACTTATTTAATACTTAAATTAGTTCAGCTATCTTTACTACCTAACCCAACTCAAGTTAAATGCTCGTTCAATGAGCTACTATTTGATCAAATAGCATCACAATAACAACCAACAAAAATTCAATAAAAAGCTCATGCTTGTTCAATGAGCTAAAAAAATAGTAGTTCTAATGCACAATCATTTATAAAATTACAGCGAATCATTCATCAAATATAGTAATAAACATAATGTTTCAATTATAACTCATCAATTATATAAAGTCTAATTGAAGTAATAAGAGAACGGAGAATAATAAACAAGTGGTCATGCAAAACTACTAAGAAATCTCGAGAAAATAAATTTCTTGAATGAAACTAATTAGAAATCTCTATTAGATGTGCATCTAAAAATACATCGGATCATAAGATCAGAAAAGATGCAATGAAAATATTTGTAGCACTTACTTATGGGAAGAGCTGAATTTTACCTCTTTGAATGCAAAATAAGGACAAGAAAAATACTATCTTAATTGAGTCACCAAGCTGAGAGAAAAAGAAAAAAGCCAGCGAGGTGGTGCAAAGAAAAAAGAGAAATAAACAGAAGAAAGTGATGGCGAGCTAGTGATAACAATCATGGTGGCCATCGTCGAGAAGATTAGAGGAAGTTAATGGCTAGGAAAAGAAGAGAAAGCGTACACGAATAGAGGACAGAACAAGATTGACTAACATGTCATCATCCCACTTTGAGAAGATTTGTAAGTAACTGATACGTCAACATTTTCTGTCAATTTTGACGGCTTAGGACTAATGTTGCAATTTTTAAAAGTTCATGAACTCAACTGAAACACTTAAATCTTATAGGACTTAATTGAAAAATCGATATAACTTTTATGACTGACGAAGTCGTTATCCTAAATTTAATCATATTTTATTTTTACATTATAACCCATAACTAACTAGCATACAGATGCATACAACTGATCAACTTCATAATCAGAGAACGTTTAATTACATATAATTGCAGCAATCCAAATGATAGTTTTTGTCCGATGAATGCATTGTTTCACCCCTGAACTTTACAAGATCAATCTCTGACGCTTCTCAACTTTTATTATTTTCTATTCAAATTTTAAACTTTTATTTTAAACCTTTTTCACCATTCAATTTGTACTTTTTGATTCTATTTTACTCGTATAATAATAAAACAGATAAGTATTTAATTTTAAATAATGTTAAACACATAAAATGTTAAAGTTAGCTTCAGAAAAATATAAATAGAATTAAAAACTAATATTAAAAATTTAGAAAAAAATTATTTTTAATTATATTCTCTCTTTTATTAAACATTATTTTAGTCTATATAAGTTTTTCTTATGTCTATATCAATATTGATTTATAAAATACTACAAATTTATACATTATAGGGTTAGATAGGTTTAAAAAATTAGTTTCAAGGTTGAATATAACATAATAAAAATTGAGGAGTGCCGGATGTTAATTGAGTAAAAGTCAGGGTGAAACTATGCATTTGGTCGTTTTTGCCTATTAGTTGTGTGAATTTCAAAATGCTATCTTCTGTCACATGACCTTTATTCTATATAAAATTGTGAAGTACATTTAGGGGTGTAATGGAGTCTAGCCGAGCCAAGCTTTGGCTAGCTTGGGCTTAGTTCATTTATAATTGAGCTGAGCTCGCTATCTAACTTAGTGTTCACAAGCTGTTCGCGAGCTTAAACGAGCCTAAAAAAATTCTAAAAAAATACAAACTATAAATTAAAATTATATATTAAAAATTAAAAATAAATTATTTATTGAATAAATTACATTATATTTAATAAAAATTATGATTTTATTCTAATAATATATTTTATAAAATATTTTTTACAACACAAATTTATATATTATATATATAAAATCAAATTACTAAACATTAAAATTACGAGTTAGCTCACGAGCATCGATTTGAGCTTGTTCATGAGTTTCACGAGCGGAGCTTTATATAGTTTGAACTTGGTTTATTTATTAAATGAGCTTGAATGACCTTTTATCATGCCGAACACCGAGCTACTCATAAGCGGTTGTTGGTGTTAATTATGCATAGTTTTAGATGTTTAATTTGCATGCATTTGTATATTTTTAATAGCATTTAGTATAAAAATACATATAAAAACATATACTTTGATAGTTTCTTTGCTTTTGTTAGGGAAAAGAGGAAAGGAGGTGAATTAGAGGAGTTAGGAGCCTAAAAAGAGGAGAAAATAGAACAGAGTGCAGCAAGGCAATCTTCTATTGTGATCGCGGCAGAATGCGCGATTGCGGATATGCCAAGTTGTCAGCCTTTTAGCGATTTTGAGCCTTTCGCTAGCATGGTTTCCTTAAGCTATCTTCTTTTATTATGAGCGCGACCAGTGCGTGATCGCGACCCTCTCACAAGGCTGCTTATGTTACGAGCGCGACTTGTGCACGATTGCGACCTTCGCCCAGTGGCCCTTCAAGTGCCAGCGCGGATCTTCCATGATCTCGACTTGCTTATTTCCAGAACAGAACATGCTGAGGTGTACTGAATTTGAGAAAAATTTAAGGGGGAGGTGAAAGGAGATGTTCTAAAAGGGCTAAAAAGGACAAAAGGCACAAATTACTTAGAGAGGAGGACACACATTCTCACACATACTAAATTTTTCACAAGGAAGGACACACAAGTGAGAGAGGAGGGAGAGGAGGAAAAAGAGAAGAAAAAGAAGCTGAAGGAGAGAGGTCCACTAGAAGATTCAAGCTCATTTGGATAATATTTTCTTACTCTTATCTCCATTTTTCTCTCTTGTATGTAATTTGAATATTGAATGTTGGTTTTAATAGTTAATATTATTGGGATTTTGGAAACTGATTTGAATTAAGTTCATTTAATATATTAATTCTTGTTTATAATTTGCATATTGTGTCTGTTAAGCTTTGTTGAGTATTGTATTGTGGCCAGATGTAATCTATGTTTGAATCTATGCATTAAGAGATGATAGATTCAATAGACACACAAATACTTATTAGATCTTTCAATGACTTGAGAAAGCTGGTATAGATCTAATCCTCTATAAGTTTGTTGAATGTCTTTCAAGTTAGATTTAATCTTGTTGTATGATGATGATGAGAATTAAGTTATATGATGAGATTTTGTTAATACTTGTTAGTGAGATTAACTTTTCTTGAGAGAGATTATTAGTTCAGTTTATGAAAACTTGAGGTGTGCTTTAGAACTTGAACTAATATGTTATTTGGCTTAATGATAGGCGGTAGGGTTGGTATGCACACCCAAGTGTTTGGCGACCACGACATTGTGTGGGCTCAGGGCCTAGGAGGAAATACAAAATGGGCTTTTGGCCCAAATTGGAGATGAAGTTGCCACCTAGATGAAAGCCGGGACATACTATACAGTAATTAGATTCCATGGAGGTTCCCAGAAGCCATCATCAGAGATTGGGTTTGGAAACTAGGTATGGGCTTTTGAATGCCCAACCAACTTTGCAGTTAGCCTCTGTGTGTGTTTTGTATTTCATTACCTTAGATTATTAAATTATTTCCTTATTATCGTTGAATTGCAATCATTTCTGATTCGCATTTTGCTGAATGTGCACATTAATCCTTTTTGCATGCTTATTACCCAACACACATGATAGATAGTAACAATAAATTTACAATCATACATTCAAAATAAATGGGGAAGGGATTAGGGATTATAATATTTTATACAATTACCACAACAATGAATTCAAATAAAATCTCTCAAGAACTGATTAATGCATTAATTATTTGATGATTTAAAATCATCCTAAAGTTCCTACAATAAATAATGATTAGCCCTTTTCATAAAATAACAATAACTATATACAAAGAAACTGAATTAACTTTATACCAAATGAACATAAATGCTTATTTAAATGTAAATCAATACACAATTAAACCTAATATCATCGTAATCGCACACAAAATTGAAGATATAATACAGTATAAACATATTAAAAACTGAAAATAAACCAAAGCAATACTAAAAGAAAACTGAATCATGCAAGACTCTGGCCAAGAGGCGATCGCCTCTTCAATGAGGCGTCATCGCCATTATATAAAGGCATCGCCTCTTCAATAGAGGCACATAAAATGAAGGTTTCTTATATCTTAAGAAAAGTACACTAGATGCAAAATTATCATAAATATACAACTTAACACTTAACATATCACATATTCATGCTTTATATATGATCTCAAATAAACATAAAACACAATAACAAGTAAAAAATGTCAAGAAATATAAATTTAAAGTAAAATATAACACTTGAAGCCTAAAAATAAGTAAGCTCATTGATTGAACACGTTTGGTGCTCCTAACTTAGCCCTTAGAGCTTGGTTTGTTATTTTGTATGCTTTGAACACAAGAGTTCTTTCTTCCTTCTCAAGAAAATCAAATCTCAAGCTTAAGATTCTACTTCTTCTTCCTTTTTTTCCTCTTGTTTTTCTATGGTTTTTTCTTAAGAACATTTTTTTTCTTTTCTTCTCTTTTTCTTAGAAAGGCCAACCTCTCTAACCAGCAAACAAAACCCCTACTTAAGCCCTCCACCTTTCATTCTCTCTAATTCCCAAAAATAAGTCTAAACAAAAGATCATCATTTTCAATCCCTTTCCTTTTTTTTTCCAGCTCAATTATGGCCCAAAAGTCCCATTTTTATGCCCAAATCTCCATATTAGTGATAATGTGGCCCATTTCCTACTTAATGCGACCATAAATAGCATTTAATGCAAAGTAGGTCGACCACCAAAGAGGTGTCGCCTCTTTGATAAGGCGTCACTTCACTGATGCTAAGGGCGAAGAGGCGACGCCTCTTTGAAGAGATGATCGCCTCTTCACCAAGGCCTGACTTAGAAAGGCTTGGGCCTGTTATTAAAGACTTGGTTTTAGGTTTAAAGGTTTGGGTTTTAAGGATTTCGGCCTAATTCTAGAGTTTTGGGCTTGGTTCTAGAGTTTTGGGCTCTCGAGTCTATTCTAGAGAAGGTTTTGGGCTTCCCTTGTATTCAAAATTTGTACTATGTCATCATTGGGCTTTCATTATGGGCCATTCAAATCGTGGGTGTCCACAGTTTACACCCTTGGTTTATTAAAAATTGAATTTATGAAATCCATTTTCAAAAAAGCAATATGCACAATAAAAATAGTAAATAATGAGAAAAATATACTTGACATCCGAGCTTCACTCGTGCTGTTAGCCTAAAAAATTCAAACCCAAGAGGTCAAATTTTAACCAGAAATGTGACCGTGATCCTTAGGTTTTCCTAACCTGATCAGCCACTCATTAATATTTGAGGCATAATTGTTGAGTTTTCCTGGCTCGAGAAGTCACTCAGTAAAAAAGACAGAAATGTAGCTGTGTTCCTCGGGTTTTTCTTGCCCGATCAGTCACTCATTAATATTTGAGGCGTGATTCTCGAGTTTTCCTGGCTCGAGAAGTCACTCAATAGAAAAGCTAGAAATGTAGCTGTGTTCCTCTGGTTTTTCTGGCCCGATCAGCTACTCATTAATATTTGAGGCATGATTCTCGAGTATTCCTAGCTCAAGAAGTCACTCAGTAGAAAAGACAGAAATATAGCCATGTTCCTTGGGTTTTTCTGGCCCGATTAGCCACTCATTAATATTTGAGGCGTGATTTTTAAGTTTTCCTGGCTCAAGAAATCACTCAGTAGAGAAGATGCACTTCGGGGATTCATTGCCCGACCAAACCCTTCTTGAAATGTGAACTTCGGGGATTCATTGCCCGACCAGTCACTTGGTGAAGAAGATGGGCTTTGGGGATTCATTGCCCGACTAGACACTTCTTGAAAAGTGAAGTTCAGGGATTCATTGCCCGACCAATCACTTGGTGAAGAAGATGCACTTAGGGGTTTCATTGCTCGACCAGACACTTCTTGAAATGTGAACTTTGGGGATTTATTACCCGACCAGTCACTTGGTGAAGAAGATGCGCTTTGGGAATTCATTGCCCGACTAGACACTTGTTGAAATGTGAACTTCAGGATTCATTGCCCGGCCAATCACTTCTTCCACTGATAGTTCTGATTAGAAAATTTTAACTCTTCAATAGTGGCTTCAGGATAGACTTGAAAGGTGAGATAACAATTCTTCATTTTTGTAATTTTTCAATTTTTTTTAAAGTTCCATTGGGGATGCCTATTTCATGGGCTATTCTTCCTCACCAATATTTCCCTCTTTGCACTTTCTTTTATATATATATATAACTTCCTTTTCACTTTACAATTCACCTTTTGCTTTTAAACCTCCCTTTCTTCTCTTATCCTTTCTCTTTCTTTTCCTTTTCACTTTTTAAAGCTTTCCCCACTATGGACACTGCACAAACCCCGAATTTTCCTGCTTGGGACCTTGTGTCGCCTATGGTTCATCCCGCGTGTAACTTTGGCCTCTACATTGCGATCCCATATATGTGGATAAGCTATTGGAGAGGTTAGTATCCAATTTCTTTGATTTTCCCTACAAATATTACTAAATAACATCAGGTTATTGCTTATGGATGCATGTTTATTATCTTAGCCAAAAGAAATTTGATTAAATTGAATAAAATTATGTAAATTGAATATTTTGTTCAGAGTGCCGACATGAAGGGGCGATCGCCTCTTCGTTGGGGCTATCTCCTCTTTGTAGAGGCAGTCACCTCTTAGAGAGAGGCAGTCACCTCTTCATGTAGAGACAACCTATCGAGGGGGCGATTGCCTCTTAGTGAAGAGGCAACATCCCTACAAAGAGGCAATTGCCTCCACACGTAGAGGCGGTTGTCTCTTCGACAGGAATATGAAAAAAATTAATTTTATTCGTTAAAATAGTAATTCAACCCCCTGTTTTGCCCTATAGCTTGATTCCTACACTTTTGAGGGTGCTGGGAATGTCCACAGTGCTCATATGTGGTTTGATAGCTTCCCAGATAGTATTAAGGACCGTATTTATGATAATGGGTTTTCAGACTTCATCCTCGCCCTTCCAGATACCCAGGGGCAGACTGATTACCAGCCTCTACAGGCTTTGATGGAGAGATGGTCTAACACTATGCATACGTTCCACCTTTCTTTTGGCGAGTTCACCATTGATCCTGTTTCTTTTGCCGCTGTCACGAGGGTCATGTGTGAGGGAAATTCTATCCTTTTGGATGCGAGCTTACATAAGATGACTCTCGATCGGGTTGCTTACATCAAGCATTTGCTAGGGATGATCCCAGATATGAAGGGGACACACACTATCAAGATCGACTCGATTCAGAGTCACTATACATAAGAGAGAGTAGAGGCTGCTACCACTGGCTGCCAGATCGATTAGGTAGTGAGATCCTTTCTTGTCTACCTTCTTGGGACTACATTTTTTGCTGACATAGTGAGCTCCATCGATCTGATGTTCTTGATGCCAATGAGAGATCTTGACCTAGTGGCTATATATGACTGGGGTAGTTGTGCCCTTGCGTACCTGTACCAAAGTATGGATGAGAATGTATGGAGAGCCAAACGGTTTTGTGGTTTTTTGCGTGCTGTTCTAGTATTGTCTCTTTTCTTCTTTTTCATTGGGTTCATTTTAAATTCCATTATTTGCTAACATTTCTCTTTCTTTTGCAGGATTGGGCCCTGGAGTTAGAGTTGATTATAGGGTTATCCCCCATTCATGATGCTCCTTTCCTTGCCATGGCGAGGTGGGACCCCAGTCGATCTTGGAGGAGGCTAGTTGCTCGTGTGCACGTCCATCGTGAGTGGCTGAACAACCTGACACTTGATGAGGTAAAGCACCTGTAAATGTACCTATAATTAATAACATGTTTGTTAACTAAATTCTTTCACTTACCTGCTTACTTTTAATAACTATGCTTGGATTTGTAGGGTTCTGAGGCTAGATGGACCCAGGCCATGATTCACTCAAGACTGGTGTCTGAGAAGAGGGTGTTACTTCAAGGACCTGGCTACAGGGTTTGGTACCTTAGCAAAGAGGGTCCATCAGTGGTGCATGGGCGCTTGGGTGAGACATCCACCATTTGCCCCTCCTTGTGAGATCTCTTGGGTGCATTTATTGGAGGGAGAGGAGCTTGATCAGGCCTGTGAGGGGAAGGATGCAGTAGATCATTACGAGAGGAGGAAGTCTCGGTATGTGGACTCCGTATGAGCTCATCTCTTCCAGAGGGTGCCTCCTTCTACATTTACATATTAGGTGAGTGTATGATTTCATTAAGCATATATTTTATATCTTTGTGTGTAACTGTCATTTTTTGACTAAATTTTTTTCTCCTAGGCACCTGCCAGACCACCAGCTGCCTGCACCAGGCCTACTGCCTAAGAGCAACCTCCACAGTGCCCACGTACTGTACCTATTGGCGAGGGTACTTCGGCTAGTGCACTACCTCCTAGAGAGGCTTCTAGTTCTCAGTCTCAGGTGGTGGCGGGTAGACTTGTTGCTCCTCCTAACTTGATGACCTGGTATTGGGTGCCTTCAGGCGAGCATTCTCACCAGTTTCTGAGATTGGATGAGACTCTAGAGCTAGTGTTTATCCAGAGGCTTCTACACATGTAAGTTCTCTTTCTTTCAAAATCCTGTTCTTAAACTACCTTAATCTAGGATCAGTTTTAATAAATCATTTCTTGTAAATACCTCGAGACCAAGGAGAGTACATGTACAGAGTGGTCGAGGCTCAGAGGGATTTCTTGATGAGCATGACTCGGTAGTGGAACGTAACAATTGTACCCTATATGCTCAGTGAAGGTTTCAAAACTGGGGACCAACTTTTCCGCTATCATCAACAGTTCAGGATTGTAGGTGTAAGGGTAATTAGCACCCTCCTCCATGAACGTCTTCCATAGTGCCTTTTGCTTTTTAGCCTTAGGCTTTGAACTCTTAGATTTCTGATATCCCAATTCGTACTTTAAAATAAGGACCTTCGACTCAACAAACTCTAGCGGGCCTTGCTGGTTCTTTCTTAGTCCCATTTCAGGCATGAAGTCCATATTTTTAATCATGATCGCTATTTTCGGATTCAATTCATCCTCATAGATCATGCAGACCTCAAAGCTCAAACTGATCAAAATTTTATTGGGAGATAACTTCAAAGCAGCGACTGCAAAAAGTTTTTGTTGTTATAGTAACCACTCTTCCCTTTTATGGAAACTTAATTTTCTAGTGCACAATTGATGGCACTCCTCCCAAGGGATGGAACCATGGTCTTCCCAATAACATAGCAAAGGTGACAGGGATGTTAATGACATGTAAGTTGACTCAAACCTCAAGGGGTTTTGTCTTGACCAATGCCCTAATGGTTCCTTCGATAGGCCTTTTTGTGTCATCATAGGCCTTGATTACTACCTCAGATGGCTTCATATCGGACACTGCTAGTCCCAACTTAGGCAAGATTTTTAAAGGGCACACATTGATAGTGGACCTATTATCCACGATCATACAGCAAGTGAGTTTCCCTTTCACTTCGGCCTTTATGAACAAGGCTTTGCTGTGGTCTCTGCCTTCTAAAGGTAGGTCATCATCTGTAAACACAATTGCCCCATAAGGGCTCTATGTTAGTGAATCCACCATTTGGTTGGGAGTATGAGTTGCAGGAATCTTACCGTGATCAAGAGCCATAACCAATGCCTCCCGATGGGCTTTGGAGTGCATCAACAGCTCCTAATTGCTCGTGAGAGACTTCTCATCTCTCTTGGTTTCAACAGCCTTCTCATTGACTTTCTCTTTCTTCTTTAATTCTTCTTTTGAGCTGGTTTTCTCTTCCTCCAACCCCACAAATCACGCTTCTACTTCCTTCTTTTCATTCTTTTTAGCTAACTGGGCTTCTTTTCATGACTCTTCCACATATCAATCTTTCCCTTTTCCTCATCATAGGAACTCCAAATATTAAGAACATTTACATTTAGTTCCATAGGCCGCTGGTTCGAATTCAGGTCTTTGGTCTTAAGTTTTGGGGATGTGGGTGTGGCATCAACAAAGGAGTTAAGGAGTTAAGGACTTGTTCCTCGGTTAAGCCAGTATTGATCATGAGAATGCGAGGATTTGGTGATGGCACATTACGGTAATTGGGTAAAGGATTATTTTGGGTGTTGGGTTTTCTAGTTTCAAGGTTGGTGATCTTGCCTAAATTGATTAAATCCTGTATCTCATGCTTCAGGCAACTGCAGCTGTCAGTATAATGTCTTATGGTTTGATGATATTTGCAGTATAATTTTAGGTCGTCATTTGGAAAGGGTGGTCTTTGAGGTAAAGGCCTTGAAAGGTTATTCTCAATCAATTTTGCCCAACAATGTTGATCTGGACATTACTGCTCGGTTAAGTCCCACTACTGGACCCACGTCCTTCTTTGCTTGTAGATCTTTAGCTGAAGAATTTCTTATCTTGCGCTAAGTTAGACTCTTTCTGTACTCTAAATCTATATAGTTCTTCAAAGTTTTGAATCCCCAAGTCCTTCAACTTTTTGGAGAGAGAAAGCACACATCCTTCTATTACTTTTACTAACTGATCGATTTCAGCTCGCTGGTGTTTCATTTGTGCCAGCTTAGCTCTCTACCTGATTAGATAATCAGTGAAAGACTCATTAAACTTTTGCTTAATGTTCTGCATGTCTTTCAAAGATGCTTCCATTTGAATATTGAGACTATATTGCTTGACAAACACAGCGCATAACCCCTCCAAATCAGCCTGGATGTGAGATTCCAAGGTGTAATACCATCTGATCGATGCGCCCTCCAAGGACAGGGGAAATTGTTTGACAATTTATGCTTTGTTTAAGCCCGTTATCCTCATATGCATGACATATTATTTAAGATGCAGGTGGGGGTCCTCAACACTAGTGAACTTCTTCATGACGGGGAATTTAAATTTTTAGGATAGAGGGTCATCCTCCACATCCAGACTCAAGTTAGCGTAGTTCATCGGAGCATCTATCCCTTTTTCCTTCATCATCTGTTGCATTTGGGCCATGGTCTTAGTCAGATTCTTGGCCCATTCAGACTTCTCCACATTTTCTATAGTGTTTGCATTCACATTTTGTCGGGTCCCAGGTTCTGCTAATAGAGTCTCTTGGTCATATTTTATTTCCCGCCTTCCAAAATTTTCAGCATCCAGATCCAATGGCGATGGCTGCTGTACTGGTTGGTTCTACCTTGCGGGACCCATCATTTCTCCCATCATCTCTCGTATGATTGTTCGAGTTGGTTCAACCATTTCTGGCTTTAACTGTTCCTTAAAAGCTTTAAAATCAAACCATGCCATTGTTATATCTCCCAAAGTTCTAATTAGTCGACTGGTGTCGGATCGTACCCAAGCAAAAGACCGATGAGGATTTATATTTGCAACTACTATAGATTAGAAATATGCATGATGTGTATGCATGATATGCAGAGCTTCTTTAATACCAAAAGAAAAAAGTAAACAAATATTCTATTTGCACATAACACATAACATATAACATAGCTCTTCAAACGGTAACTGCCCCCTTATTTCTTTCACACGCGTGTTTAATGACGAGTTCCTCATCCTAGGATTGTTGGCTAAGTTTTAATTATCAACGGGGGATAATAAAATCGATGTAAGCAATAAAACTCTTAAGATGATACAAACAAGTAGCAATTCTTTGAAGAAAACCAATGTCCATTTTAGTGGGCCATAATGGGCCTTAAGGCCCAATTTGGTATAGTCCATCCTTAATGGACTTGGGCATTATTTCAGGGATTACTATATAGCATAAATCACACATATTTGGGAAACATCCTAAGGAGAGTTGCTAAGTCATTATATGAGCTGAGTCGAGGGTAATAAGCTTCGGCTCCCATAGCTATATACATCCGTTACATCTCCCCACTTAAGGGTCCGTGCGACGTGGATAAGTATGTGCTTTGAGTGTCAATAATCAAATACTTCACTACCAGGTTTGAGTGAAACGTAGGTAGCAAAGCAATTATTACTGTCGATTTATTCAGGATGGTTGTGCTTATTGTGTGAAAATGTGTAGTGAATGCAAGAAATGCAAAGGAAAGAAGGAAATAATCGAAGAAGATAAATTACAAAACATTGGAATCAGTTTCTCTATCCCCAGTGGAGTCGCCATTGTAGGCAGCGGGGTCGGTACGCGCGCCTAAGTGTTTGGTGACCATGGCACTGTGCAGGCTCAGGGCCTACTAAGAAATACAAAATGGGCTTTTGGCCCAAATTGGAGATGGAATCGCCACCCGGATGAAAGATGAGACACACTACACAACAACTGGTTTCCACGGAAGTTCCCAGAAGCCGTCATCTGAGATTGGGTTCGAAAACTAGGTATGGACTTTTGAATGCCCACCCAACCTTGTGGTTGGCCTCCGTGTGTGTTTTGTATTTTATCACCTTAGATTATTAAATTATTTCCTTATTATCATTGAATTGGAATAATTTTTGATTCACATTTTGCCGAATGTGCACATTAATCCTTTTTGCATGATTATTACCCAACACTCATGTCAGATAGTAATAATAAATTTACAATCATACATTTAAAATAAATGAGGAAGGGATTAGGGATTCCAATATTTTATACAATTACTACAATAATGAATTCAAATAAAACCTATCTAGAACTAATTAATGCATTAATTATTTGATGATTTAGAATCATCTTAAAGTTCTTGCAACAAATAAACATTAGCCCTTTTCATAAAATAATAACAACTATATACAAAGAAACCGAATTAACTTTATACCAAATGAACATAAATGCTTATTTAAACATAAATCAATACTCAGTTAAACCTAATATCCTCAAAATTGAAGATATAATACAATATAGACGTATTAAAAACTGAAAATAAACCAAAGGAATATTAAAAGAAAACTGAATCATGCAGAACTCTGACCAGGAGTTGATTGCCTCTTCAATGAGGCGTCGCCTCCTGATCAGGAAGCGATCCATGGTCACCACTATGCAAAGGGGTGACGCGTCTTCAACAGAGGCATATAAGATGAAGGTTTCTTATATCTTAAGAAAAGTACACTAGATGCAAAATTATCATAAATATACAACTTAACACTTAATATATCACATATTCATGCTTCACATATAATCTCAAAAGACAATAACAAGCAAGAAATGTCAAGAAATATAAATTTAAAATAAAATATAACACTTAAAGCCTAAAAATAAGTATGTTGACTGATTGAACACATTTGGTGCTCCTAACGTAGCCCTTAGAGCTTGGTTTGTTGTTTTATATGCTTTGAACACAAGAGTTACTTCTTCCTTCTCAAGAAAATCAACTCTCAAGCTTAAGATTCTACTACTTCTTTCTTCTCAAGAAAATCAACTCTCAAGCTTAAGATTCTACTACTTCTTTCTTTTTTCCTTTTGTTTTTCTATGGTTTTTTCTCAAGAACATTTTTTTCTTTTTTTCTCTTTTTCTTAGAATGGCCAACCTCTCTAACCAGCCAACAAAACCGCTACTTAAGTCCTCCATCTTTCCTTCTCTCTAATTCCTAAAAATAAGTCTAAACAAAAGATCATCATTTTCCATCCCTTTCCTTTTTTTTTTCAAGCTCAATTCTGCCCCAAAAGTCCCATTTTTACGCCTAAATCTCTAGATCAACAATAATGTGTGCCATTTCCTACTTAATACAAACATAAATAGCATTTAATGCAAAGTAGGTCAGGCACCAAAGAGGCATCACCTCTTTGGTGGGGCATCGCCTCTTTGATGAGGAGTCGCCTCACCGATGCTAGGGGCAAAGAGGCGATGCCTCTTTGAAGAGACGATCGCCCCTTCATCTAGGCCTATCTTAGAAAGGCTTGGGTCTAGGATTAAAGACTTGGTTTTGGGTTTTAAGGGTTTGGGCCTAATTCTAGGGTTTTAGGCTTGGTTCAAGAGTTTTGGGCTCTTGAGTCTATCCTAGAGAAGGTTTCAGGCTTCTCTTGTATTCAAAATTTATACTATCTCATCATCGGGCTTTCGTTATGGGTAGATCAAACTGTGGGTGTCCACAGTATGCCATTTTCCTAGCAATATTCCTTTACCATTATTTAATTTCTTGTTATTTTGATTCACAATAGGCTTATCTACATTCTTTAGTTTTGTTATTAGTTTGCTTAATTACTTACCTTAAACAAATTATTATTAGTAGCTCTAAACAAATACGATTAAGATTAATAGGTGTTTAGTCCTTAATCCCTGTAAAGACGATACTCTACTCACTACTTTATTACTTGTCGAGCCGTGCACTTGCGGTCATCAATAAGTTTTTGGCGCCGTTGTCGGGATTGATAGAGGTAACATCATAATTGATCGATATTATTTTAGATTAGCGTATTTGTTATTTTAGCATTCTGTTTTTGACTTGTGAGTTCTGCTTTAGGTACTTCAGTTTAGTGTATGCACAATACTTGTCGTACTAGACAAAAACCTTTATTCTTTATTCCAAACTTGTCAAAGTTTGAAAGAGAGAATTAAAGGAGATTGAAGAGTACGTTGAGTGATATGGCTGCACAAGGAGCCCAACCAATTGATGCAGAAAGAACTCTGCTAGAATTTGCTATGCTGGGTTTAGAAGGAGCTAAACAGAGCATTATAAGGCCTAGTGTTCATGCTAACAGCTTTGAAATTAAACTAGCACTTTTATAGATGATCCAATCTATTGTTCAATTCCATGGATTGCCTTCAGAGGACCCAAATATGAACATAGCCAACTTCTTGAAGATATATGACACATTCAAGTATAATAAAGTCTCCGATGATACTATTCAATTAAGGCTTTTTTCTTTTACTCTTAAGGATCGAGCTAAGGTGTGGCTAAATTCTCAACCTCCAACATCAATCACCACTTGGGACTTACTTGTAAAAGCATTTCTAGCAAAATACTTTCCTCCTGTAAAGATGGCAAAATTGTCAAAGACATCACCACATTTCAGCAATTTGAGAATGAGTCTTTATGAGATGCATGGACGAGATTCAAGGAATTTCAAAGAAGTTGTCCACACCATGGCCTTCCTAATGATGTTCTTATTTGAACCTTCTACAATAGTGTGATGAGGTCTATAAGAGATACAATTGATGAAGTTGCAGGGGGATCTTTAATGAAGAAAACCATTGATGGTGCTTTTGAACTTTTGGAGGAAATGGCTAACAATAATTAATTGTGGCCTTCAGAGAGGCATTTAGCTCCTAATCAAGGACGAAAACTTAGAGTTGATGATGTTACTTTGATTCAAGCTTAAGTTGTTGCACTAAATAAGAAGATTGGTGATTTAAGTATGAGAGTAATGTTGTCCCAACTTCATCTTCAGATATATTTTGTGAACATTGTCATATGGTTGACCACTCAACTCTAGAGTGTGGTTTTGGAAGTGAAAATGTGTATGGGGATGGAACTCTAGAAAATTGCAGCTATGTTGGAAACCAATTTTAACCAAGGCAACCAAACAACAACCCATACTCAAACACCTACAACCAAGGTTGGAGGAACCACCCCAATTTCTCATAGAGTAACAACCAAAACTCTCAAAGCTTCTCAAACCAATTCTCTAAACTAGCATCACCACTCGAATTCCAAGCTAAATCTATCGATGAGAGATTTACTACTGTAGAGTTAAAGTTTGATAAATTCATGGAGGCTATCAGTTCAAAGATCAATAGCCAAAATGAGAAGTATGACCAAATGTTCAAGAAGCACTCTTCATCAATTCATAACATAGAGGTTCAACTTGGCCAACTAGCAAATGTAGTTGCTACTATAAGTCAAGGCCATCTTCCAAGCAATATAGAAATCAATTCGAAAGAGAAAGTCAAGGTTATCACCTTGAGAAGTGGTAGAGAACTTCAAGGCCCTCGACAATTGCCATTGAGCATTGATGAAGATAAATAGCTTCAGGGTCCTTAAAATATACCATCAAGTACATATAATGAAGATAAAGAACAACAAAAGGTGAAAATTAAAGATGCACAAGCTGAAAGGAAAGAAAAGAAATTTGAAGAATCAAGGGAAGCATAAGTGGAGCAGCCTCCCACTGTTGATACGTCAAAGTATGCTCCAAGGCTACCCTTTCCTTTGAGGCAAAGAATGATGAATGATAATGAGCAAAGGTTTGCTAAATTCATAGAAACCTTCAAGAAATTAGAGTTAAAGATAACTCTCTCAGAAACATTGAATGAGATGCCAAAGTACGCAAAGTTCCTTAAAGACATTATCACAAACAAGCAGAAATGGAATGACAATGAGATGGTACCTCTAATAGAGACTTGTAGCTCTATCATCTTAAAAAAAATTCCAGTCAAGCTTAAAGATCCAGGGAGTTTTAAAATTCCTTGCACCCTTAATTCTAAAGAATTTCCTAAATGCTTGTATGATTTAGGAGCTAGCATTAATCTTATGCCTCTTTCACTTTTTAGGGAGCTTAATGTTGTAGTGGTGATAAACACCAACATGACTCTTCAACTAGCCGATCACTCGATTAAAACGCCATATGAAGTGGTTGAAGATGTGCTTGTTAGAGTTGACAAATTCATATTTTTGGTTGTCTTTGTGATCTTAGACTATAAGCAAGACAAGCATTACCCCTTGGTCTTAGGGAGACCATTTCTCAACATTGGTAGGGTAGTGATTGGTATGTATGAGGGAAAGCTTACTTTCAAAGTTGGATAAGAGAAAGTAGGTTTTGTGATGAATAGACTTATCAAAGACATCACGAGTGAGTATCCTAATGAAGAAAGAAGGATGGTGAATAAGGAAATCAAGGAAGCATCATTGATTCTAAAGAAATAGAAGTCTAAATCAAGTCAAAATCCTTTGCCTTCTAAAGTTTAGACCAAGATGAAGAAGGATAAATCAATAGTGAATTTGAAGAAGAAGGATAAGCAAGTGATTAGAATTGTGTACATTCCTAGGAAGTATGCTTCTTCAAAGGGCAAGATGAAAATTGACTTAACAAATGATGGAAAGGAGGAACATCAACCATTGCTTAACATCAGGGATGAGGGATGTTCTTCCTTCTCATTCACTTGACACATCAGATTAAAAAAGGAATGGTCAAGCTAAGACCTTAAATTAGCGTATTTTTATTCACATTTATATTTGTGTTTGTTTGAATGATTGTTTTGTTCATTTTTAATTTTCCTTATTGTCAAATGTTTGCATTTTACTAGCTTTTTGATTATGCATGCTTCAAGTAAAGTGTGTTAGAAGTTAATGTGTGGTTTTTGGCATTTTATTGGGTGAAGGGAAAAATCCGTGATTGTTGATATTCACGCGATTGCTCAATCAATTTCCTAGGAGAATTCTGTGATTGCATTATAAGTCGCACTAGCTAAACTGAAGACCTTGCGAAGCTACAACTATTTGTTGCAATCGTGCTTTAAGTCACGATTGTGTCTACTAAGTTTCCAAATTACCAAGGCCATTAGTTGCGATTGCATTTTATCTGCGCTCGCTGTATCTACGAATCTCAATGTTCAGTTGCGAATGCTTAAAATCCACGATTACGTACCACTCGATCCTTCTCAATGCCTCTTTTGTGAGCATGCAACAATACGCGATTGAGAGTTTTAAAACCCCAAATCCATCTGTTGCGATCGCGTCATTTTCACGATCGTGAAATCTCACTAGCTGAAGAATCAACATTAACTCCACTACTTCCCCATTTTAGAAAATTCCTTATTTTCTCTCCACTAACAACTCTCTCTTCCTTATTTACCCTAAAACCTAGCCACCTAATCATCCATCTCTCCACCACTATATTTTCTCTTTTCAATCCCCAACCACCACTAATCTCTGTTGTCATCATGCCACATGAAAAAGCCACTCGAAGCCATCCATCATGCAAAGGGAAATAATCGGTGATGGAGGAAGACTAACCAACAACGGAGAGCTCACCATCGCTGCCGCCATCACCTCTTGACTAACTGCCGCTAAACATCAATTACTCTGGTCAGTATAATGCTCAATTCCTTATTTTTAATCATGAAGGGGGTGAAAGGTACGCCTCTCTTGCCTCCCAAAAAAATTGTAACTTGATATTGAATTGTTGAAACAATTAGGTTTGTGGGGGTACTCTAGAATCTTTGTGTAAGAAATTAGGGTGGGAAAAGTTCATCACTTTGCACCACAACACATACAAAGAACTCACACTTGAGTTCGTCACTACTTGACAACCCTCTGAGTCAAATGACAATGCACTTTCTTACCGTTTCTTTAGAAAATCATATGAGATAAATTATGATATTATGTTTAAAGTTGTTGGCTTTCCAAAGAAAGGATTGATAGTAGAGCGTTTTAACCCTACTGAGTTTTGGGACATCCTTGTCGGATTAACACACTATCCGAGAAGTGGAGCTCTTTTAAATGGCATGATTAAAGATCATAGTTACTTAATTTTACACCGATTCATGAGCTCTAACATTTTTGGTAAAATTGAAATGAGCCGGGTTTCCAAAAAAAAGTTGCTTCTCTTGTAGTGTTTACACCATAAAACCCCAATTAACACCACTCATTTCATTTTCCAACAATTGTTGCATGTGAGCAAAAATACCAAAGTCAGAATCTCTATGGGCCACATTATCATGACGCTTGCAATTGATCCTTCATTCAAATTATTGATCGAGATACAAGCAGGTTCTATTAATCATGATTTCCTTTTTTGTGCTGAGGTAATTACAAAGGACTTAGAGCTCTGACATCAAAGATTCAGAAAATGGTATAAATGAAGACAATTCGAAGGGCCATCTGAGGAGTTCACCCTAATTTTTGAAGAACTCTGTAAAGACATCTAAGATGATCTGATGGATCAAGATGCCCCTCAGCAAGCTGATGATGGATAGAAATAAAAGATGTTGGTCAGAATGAAGAAAATGGAGAAGAAGCAAACAAAAAGATATAAGAAAATGAGGAAGGAAGTGAAAGAAATTAAGGGAATGCTTCGGGAATTTATTGAAG
>CATIWM010626282.1:0-28530 GCA_949671775.1 Mallotus repandus
TATTATTATTATTATTATTGTGTGGTTATAAATATTATTATTATTATTTTAATTATTATTATTGTTGTTGTTATTAGTATTATTTTATTATCACTACCCATATTGATGTCAATATAATTATTGTTATTATTATTATTATTATTATTAAATTGATATATATATATATATAGAAAAAAACGAGTCCATCCCCATTAAAAAGGGGTGAAGGTTTGCAGATGGAGGGAAGCAACGATCAAGAAAAAATTGGGGGTTGGCAAATATCTTTTTAGTCTCTGAACTTTTCTTCTTCTTCTTCGTTTAACACCCAAACGAACTCCAATCGACCCCAAATTTGACCGGTAGATTCATCTCATCCTCCTCTACCTTCCTATAGCTTTTATTTTGCAAGAAAATGTCCAAAATTCGCTAAGAAATTCAAAAATCAGTCAGCCTTCTTCCTCCATTTGGCACTGTTCCGGTGGGTTTCTGGAGGCAAGGTTGGTTTCATTTCGTTCCTCTCGATGTGAGGAGTCCATAACTGCTGACCGTGCATCAGATCTACATCCGTAGAATATTTGAAAAATATTTTTAGGTATTCTTAATTATTTGTGAAATTGAGTTTGAATTTGATTTAATTAGATATAGTTGCTATTTGATGATTTGTTTTGGAGGTTGAAAGCTTGCTAAATATGATTTTTATTTATTTTTCTGAAAATTTCAAATTTTTCGGGTCTCGGGATACTGCTCACGTTACTGTTCCGGACCTGGGGCATTTTTATATTTTTAATAAATTTTATATATTATGTGGATTAAACTTTGTGAAGGTAGTTTTGTGAAATTGTGTATGGATTTTAAGATATGAATTTTTAAAGATTATGTTTAATTGTGTATTTTAATAGAAATTATTGTATTTCATAAATTATTTGAATTTTAAATAAATTAATGTTAATTATTATATTTTAGACTGATTTTAAGTAATAAAAAAGTATAAAAATAATTTTTATAAATAACTTCCGATTTTTAGTTAATTAGTAGTATTTTTTGAAAATAAATGAAAAAATATATTATTTATTATTTTCCAAGCTTTAATGAGCCTTTTATTATTTTATGACATTATTGAGTAATTTTAATAGTTATTTACAATTAATGCTAATTTAATTGTAAAATCAAAATTTTATGTCATTAGTGGATTTTATTAACAAATATTAGTTGTAAAACTAGAATTTTATTATTTATCAGGAAATTAAATTTTCTTTATATTTTTATTATATGAATAAATTTTATTGTGATAATTAATTAAATTTTTAAGTATTTTGTGATTTGAGAAAATTATATTGTTTTTATATTTGTGTTGTGTTGGTTCTCGGTTGGACAATAATGTAGTTCAGGGGCTCAATCCGAAATGTTGAATTTTAGAATATTTGGAAGTGTGTTTGCGTGCATGAATGACTCTATTTTTAGTAGAGAGATGTCTGTTTTACAAAGGAGACTCTACAAAATTTTTGGTAGATTTCTCGTAAAACGTGACATCGTGTCTATGTTAAATTTTGAGTTTTATTAAGGTCGAGTCTTAGATCGATTTTTCTTTAGAAATCTAGAACGTTTAAGGTTAGGATTTTATCCTAATTATTTTCATTATTATTTTTCCTATAGCTACACCAAGAGTTACGCCAGGACCAGGCCAGTCAAATTATTGCAGAGGAGCGCACATCTATGAGTAATTATTATATGTATGCATCTCATATATAACTGTTTACCTAGCATCCACATATTTGGTTGTTAATATGAAATAAATATGTTGCATTAGACCTTTATTTTTTATTTATCTGTTTGGTGATTATTAAAATATATATATATTTCATTATGTATATACATATTGTGAATATAGTGTTCTTGACTTGGATGTTGTTTTTATTATTGATATGAATTATGATTTTGAGGTGATGTGATATTTTTGGAGGACAGTAGTAGAACGTGCTACCTAGTGGGCTACACTAGGATTGTTGTGCAACAGTATGCTAGATGCTAGATTATGATATAATGATCGATGTGTGAAATAATTAAATGATTTATTGAGATTTGTGGTTGAGAGTGGTGTGGCTGCGGTAGCTCGATTGACTAAGTGTCTAGGCCAGTCATACTAATAGTGTGACAGCGATAGCTCGGTTGACTTAGTGTCTCGCGACCAGTCATACTAGTAGTGTGACTACGATAGCTCGATTGACTTAGTATCTCAGGGCCAGTCATACTAGTAGTGAGACTGCAGTAGCTCAGTTGACTTAGTGTCTCGGGACAATCTACTACTAAATTGGAAAAGGGAAATATTATTGGATTTAAGTGGGCCTGATGGCCAGTAAGGTTGAGGTTCTGGATATTATAAGGGTTCTACTCTGATCCTCCACCCAAAATCTTACTGCATTTATTTGTTTTGGCGTGCAATGTGATTTTGAGCATCTACATCATCTAATTTCATCCACTTGCTTGCATCTACTATGTTGACATGAAAAGCATTATTAAACATCTGCTTAGAATGTGTTTATAATTATAAAATAAATATATCAGTATTATATTGATGCTTGATTGCTTTTATTCTTAGGTTGCATGTATATATATAATAATAATTCACTTAGTGAGGTCTGACCCCCCTCAATTATTTTTCAGGATCCTTCTAGTGAGACCTTGTATAGTAGTTCTCTTAGCCGGACTCTTTCTTCTTCGGTTGGTTTACGTAAATTTTAGACTATCCTTTCTTGTATTAATTAAAGCTATAATAGAAATATGTAGTTGTTGTAGTATGTGAGGATAATATTGACTGAGATTATATACCTGATTATTGTATAAATATTTCTAGTGTGATATTATTTATGAAAAAGTTATTGATGTTTAAAAATTTTTAAATTCAGAGGCATATTTATGGTATAATTGTTATGAAAGTTGTGTTTGAGGCTTGCTACGGATTCTGGATTCGTGTGAATACCCGTTCCCTAGCGCCGGTCATGACTCTCGGGTTTGGATCATGACAAAGTTAGTATCAGAGCCTAGGTTTAGTGTGGTTGGCCTAGGTTGATAAAGTTTGAGTTTTTTTTTAAACTACTGCAACAATTAGGTTCGACTATATCTTTGAAAGTCTTCCTTGCTTTTAGAAATTCGAGTATATGTTAGTTCCCTTATCATGTCTTAAACCTTATTGGTTTCTGTGTCCTTTCAAAATGAGGGGAATGCGAACTGCTCATGCTACAAAAGCAGCATATAATGATGATGAGCAGCCATTTCAAGATGAAGCATCAACTCTCGCCCCACGAGGCAAAGAAGAGGTAGGCCTTAGGCAGCAGCTGCCAGCAGAAATAGCTACTCCAGATATAAATATTGTAGCTTGTGTGGCCAGTGTAGCAAAGATTAATTAAGGATTAGCAGCATTTAATCAAGCTGTACCATTAGCACAACAGATACTATAGTAGAGGAATCAGGGAATGTCTGATGTAAATGCAACTTTACTATACTCCAAGATTGAGAGAGTTCCATTTAATGGTACTGGAGATGCTTTGAATTTTATAGGTACCATTGAGGCCAGGACAAAGATAGGATTCATGAAGGATAATAATTGCAGAGCTATCAGTTTAAGCCGTAGCTCAAGATTGGTTTATGCAGTCAATCCAGTCATATATGGTATGATTATCATAACATGTTTAGAGTTTAAGGAGTAATTTCTAAGATACTTCTATTCCTTTCTATGAGGGATAATTACGGATGGAAATGGTTGTAAATACTCTTCAATATGTCATATTAATGCTAGAGGTCGACATGATCCTAGTGTATTGCATTCCTTATATATCCTATCTTTGCTTTAAGAATGGGAAGATAACCATGCAAGTTGTTAATCCCATTCTCTATAGTAACTCCCCTCAGTGATGAGTTGGAAACAAACATAGTCTTTCCATCTTGTCTTGCGTTAGTGAAAGGCAGAGAGCTACTTGTAGATTTAGTTTTATTAGATGTGTTAGACTTTGATGTGATTTTGGGAATGAATTGGTTGGCTCAACATTATGCTACCTTGGATTATTGTGAGAAAGAGGTGATCTTTAGAATTCCAGATGATGTGGAATTTTGATTCAAAGGTAACAAGAGTTCAATGCATCAGAATCTTATTTCTATGATCACAGCCAGAAAGATGCTTAGAAGGGGGTGTCAAAGTTATTTGGCTGTGGTTAGAGATGTAAAGGCAGATAAGGGGACAGTTGTGAATGTTCCAGTGGTGTGTGAATTTTTAGATGTCTTTCCTAAAGAATTACCTGGGTTACTACTGGAAAATGAGATAGAATTATGTATCGATGTTATACCTAGTACAAACCTTATCTTTATACCACCTTATGGAATGGCACCTACAGAATTAAATGAGCTTAGAGAATAATTACAAGAGTTACTTGTTAAGGGTTTCTTTAGACCCAACACGTCTCCTTGGGGTGCGCCAGTGTTGTTTGTAAAGAAGAAAGATGGTAGCCTTTGACTTTGTATCGACTATAGACAGTTGAACAAAATCACCATTAAGAACAAGTATCTTCTTCCAAGAGTTGATGACTTGTTGGATTAGCTTCAAGGAGCTCGGTGTTTTTCCAAGATTGACTTAAGGTCACGTATCATCAGTTGAGAATTAGAAGTGTAGACGTACTTAAGACTGCAGTTCAGACGAGATATGGTCATTATGAATTCTTGGTGATGTCCGGTGGGTTGACTAATGCCCCAGCAGCTTTTATGGACTTGATGAATCGAGTGTTTAGACTATTCTTGGATCAACTTGTAATAATGTTTATCGATGATATCTTGGTATATTCCAAGAGTGAGGCGGAGCATGTTATGCCTAATCATCAATATTTAGCATGAAATTGAAACAAAAATAAAGTTTGGTAACCAAATTGAAACAAAGATAAAGTTCGGTACCCTCCTGTGCACCAAATTGATGACTTGACATGAGTGACTCAGTAAATATTCTTTGAATATTCTCTTGCCGGCTGTCATGTCATCATCGCACCACCAGATCACTGGCGAATGATATTTAAATCAAAGTTGGATACTTGAAAAGAAAAAAATTAAACTTTAGTACCCAAAATAAAATAAATGCAAAGTTGAGTACCCACCCGTATATTTAACCCATGTAATGTTAAATGAAATTATTGCTACTAATGGATGATGATAATATAGGATGGTTGATATGGTAACATTTGTAAGCCAATAATCAATAGCATTAGTTAGAGTAATGATACTCATAGTGGCCCGTTACGAGATAAATATTTTTTTTTATTTTTTCTGGACAAAATTGCTCCATACATTTAGAAGGCAGCATGAATTGAAAGAGGACATTTTAGAAAAATTGCGGCCTGCTTAGTGGGCTGTTACGTTTAGCATTTCTGTAATAATTAATATGAGAAAACTTGTCAATAAGGGCATATATGTTGAAATATGGGTATTTAATATTTCTAGATATATGATAGTGATTTCTTAATTATTTTTAAAGAAAAGATAAAAGAAAAAACTTGATTAGAGTATTCTTGCAAAGCATGTGACTAAACCAATATGCATATATATATACATAGTTAATTAGATTGGGCTTGTGGGTGAGAAGGTAGCAGAGAAAGCATGGTCTGGAAGAGGTGTTTCTCCAAAGATGTGGTGCCACTTTTGGCAATGATTTCAGTAGAATTCACTAACGTGGGAGTCCAAACTCTGTTCAAAGCAGCTTCTATGAAAGGAATGAGCTACTATGTTTTCATTGCTTACTCTTATGCAATTGCAACTCTTCTTCTCGTCCCTGTTCCTTTCATCTTTCACAGGTCCATCTTTAATAGTTATCTCTTATCTTCTTCATTCATTGGATCAGGATATATATATACATATCAAGAATTGGTATGTTTTATCTTTTCTGTTTGCAGGACATTATTGCTTCCATCACTCAAGCTGCCTCTTTTATTTAGAATTTCTGTACTTGCTCTTATTGGGTATGGTATAGAGTTGTTTTCATATCAAAATATTCCATTATTTTGATTTCATTATTGTTTATTAGCATGCACAGTGAATTACTAAGCATCATACTGTTCAAAGGAGGTTTTTGGCTCAGATAGTTGGAACTAGAGGTTTAAAATATACTTCTACAACTCTTGCTTCGGCCATGAGCAATCTAACTCCTGCTTTTACCTTCGTACTTGCTGCCATTTTCAGGTTCTCTTCCTAACTCTCCCTACTTCTGTGTTTCAATAGAGTTGCTCTTATGAATTTTCTACACTTTCACATTTCTCCATGTATTATTTGTGTTCTTTCTCTCTATCTAATATTCCTACTTTCACATACTTAAAAAAAATAAAATTATTTTTTCTAACCCAAAGATTAATTCAAGCGGTCAGAAAATTTACTCTTCTTTTCCATGACCTGAATTCAATCTCTGTCCCAATACTTAAAAAAATTAAAAATTTTCGAAATGCACTATACTGATGGGGGAATGTACCCTTAAAAATCATCCAAAAACAATAATCAGATGCCAACATCTCAAAAGAAGAATATTAGAAGGTTAAGTTCTGAATATTCTTATCAAATCAACAAAAATAAATTATTAAAATTAACTATGTAATGTACTAATAGGTGAAATGATCCATTTTCTTTTTAGTAGGTATGCTAGCCTTTCTTTTCTTCTAATCTCATGTCTTGTGAAAGGTTGGAAAAACTAACCATGAGTAAGTCAAGCACTCAAGCTAAGGTGATTGGAACCTTAACGTCAATAGCAGGTGCAATAGTGGTTGTTCTGTATAGAGGCCCAACAATTCTATCCAGTACATCACCAAGACAAACTACGTCACTTCATTGGCCTCTACACTTCGTAAACTCTCAGTGGCTAATCGGTGGACTATTACTTGCAACACAGTATACTCTTTACTCATTTTGGTATATTCTTCAGGTAAATTTATATATATGCCATTAAATTATCAAATAAATGCAAAATAATAATAATAATAACAATAATAATAGATCTCTGTTAAAACATAACTTAAAATCATTCAGCTTGTTGTAGTCCCAGATCTTGATGATATTGCCGATTGAGGTACTGGTGACCTTTTACTACACATTAGGGGTGACCATCATATCCGCACCAGTATGCTTTATGGCAGAAAAAAACTTGGATGCTTGGCGACTAAGACCTGATATAGTATTAATTGCTATTCTATTCTCGGTAAGAATCGACATGACTAACAATTTCGTTGCACCTGTCATTATTTAGGATAATTATTTATGTCATGATCCGGGAATCGCGATGGTAAATAGTACTATCGTTAGTTGCCATTTTTAAAAACATCTCTTCTAATAAATTTATTTTACTATCGGTAGCTACCATTTTTAAAAATATCCCCTCTTATAATTTTTTTTGCCAGACCTCTTATAAATTTATTCTAAATAATTTTAAAAAATTTTATTATGTTTACATTTTTCCTTGTCCTATTATTTAAGTGTGTCAAATATATTCGAAGTACTAAAACGAAAGATATAAATTGATGTGATGGCACATGTTTATCTGTGTAGGCAATATTTGGGCCATGCTATAGCACCATCGTCCATTCATGGGGATTACGGTTGAAGGGGCCTATTTATGTAGCAATCTTCAAACCATTATCAATTGCTATTGCTGCTATTATAAATGTTATTTTCCTTGGAGATAGTCTGCATCTTGGGATGTATGTGCTGATTTTCTTTTTAATTCTTGCATCTATTTGCAGTATTGCCTCTAATTGTTGAATGTGCAATAAATGTATTTATTAATAAAAATAGGACACATATACTATGTGTTATAAATTCAACCATTAGAGAAATCATCCAAAATAAACAATAATTTTTTTAAAATTTCTATTTTTCTCACGTCTCTTCTCTTATAACAAAGATTTTTTTTTTTTTTTTTTTTTTGCAGAATCGTTGGAGCTGTAGTGATATCAACTGGATTTTATGCTGTGATATGGGGAAATGCAAGTGAAGAAAGATCAGGACAGGATCCCAGTAACTCAGCACACATGCCAACTGAAAAGGTCCCTTTAATACAAACATCCACTGAAGATTTGTAGCTGAACAAAAAAGAAAGAAAAAGATCATATATTGGTTTTTTGAGGATGAAATAAATTTTTCACTGTTAGCCAATTGCAGATCTTGTATGTTCTCTATTAGTCCATAATTAATGTATAATACTTCACTTTTAAGTAGTAAATGATTATCACTCTCTTTGTGTTCTCCTTTTGGTAGAACTTTCCTCTAAACCATGTTTCTCCACAACAGTGTTCTCCTTTTGGGTAGAACTTCTCTCTAAAGTCTATTGACTCTTCATCTCCTCTCAACTACCAACATAAGCATATTCACTCATCTCGTAATTGGCATCAAACAGCAAACAACTGCAACTCAGTATTGAAAACGCTCCAAGCCATGACAGCCATATTTGTCTGCTTGAGCTAATCCCTGCAGATGAACACCACACCCAACATCTAAAAAACATATTGGTAGGCAAGATTCTCAGTACGAGAGCTTACACCTCCAACGTGGTTATGAAAAATCTTATGTTGGGTATGGAGCTTTGCATCTGAGTTTCAAGTCCAAGAGCTAAACGAAAGAAACACTTTCGTTTTCAAATTCACAAAACAAAAGGATCAAGACAGAGTGAAAGATGGAACTCCATGGTCAATCCACAGGAATTTAATGGGATCCAAATTGTTCAGTGGAAGAACTCGACTTCTCAACTAAAACTTCTGGGCTCAGGTTCTTGGCCTACCTCTGAATCAGATCACTTGCCAAAATCATCTCTACAACTTTGTTTGATCAACTCATCCCAACGGATGAAAGTATGTACTCTGATGATGATTTTGATAATGTTATGAGAATGCTAGTTAAGGTGAATCTGAACAAGCCTCTTCCCAAAGGATTTATGAGCAAGAGAAACGTAAAGAGAATCATTGGGTTGTTCTGCAATATGAGCATCTTCTTAATTTTATGTTGCATCTGTTGTTTTTCCAATCACAGAATAAGGAATTGCAATATTTACAAGACTGAGGAAGAGATCACACTCAGAGTTAACAGTCAAGAAGCCTATGGTCCTTTGATCCATGCATAGCCCCTAAAGAAATCATCTTTCAATCTGTTTCCAGAAAAATTAATCAGCCAGAATTCATTCTCTCTCTCTAAAAATAGAGCAACTCTCCCTGGGTTCCAAAAGCATGGTGGTGCGTCAACTTTAAATCCAAGGCAATGAGCGTGATGAACCTATTTTTTTGAGAGGACCAATTTATGTAAAGAAAAAGAAAAAAAGGAACATCATATCTCTTATGTTACCAATCTCAGTAATGATCAAGGTCTGGCTAGTGGGAAAGGAAAAGCTACCCTAGAGTTTAGTCTATCCAACCAAGCTATAATTCAAGGAAAAAGAAAGGAAATTCTGCTTGAAACCATCTTAGACAATGCTTAGGCCCGAAGTCCAGAACATGTGACCCAACAAAAAATGAAGCAAACCAGATCAACTGAAAGCCCAATCTTTCCCAAGCTAAACAAACAGCAAGGTCAATTTTGAAGCCCATCAAAATTTCAAAGCCCAGTAGAGAGCCCAAAAGGACATCAAACTCTTGCTTCAAGGATGGAAACTGCAGTGTATTGAACATACTCCACCGTCCAACAACCAACTTTAGTCTGAACATAGAGAGATAAGGTTTAGACCGATAAGTGTCACAACCAAAACCGAAGATATGTGGCCGACACTAGAGAATGGGAATACATAACGTAACTGAAACCCGTAGTAAGCCTTAAAAAATTTTCACGAAATAAAAACAATACACTTAACAAAAATCATAATAAATACACAATATTAAGAGCATAAAATAATATTCTTCAAATACAACATTTTAAGTCAGGTAAAATCAGAATACCGACAATACAAATTTTGAATTAACTAATGTGGTGGCTAGAATTCAGTTACACGATATACAAATCAAATTAACATACATAATGCAGCCGATGAAGAACGAACTAGGCGCAAACTGAGGATACTAGCAGACAGACTGTGAGGTCCTGAAAAAATAAGTTGAGGGGAATCAGACCTCACTGAATGAATCAATTTTATAAAATGCATGCTGGTTTTAAAACCGTTTGTTAAAACCCTTTTTTAAAATAAAATAAAATAAAATAATTATGATTATTAAAATTATTTACTTTTCTCAATAATAATTATATAAAGTCTCTTTAAAACTTCTTAAATCAATTGAATAGGAAATCCTCGTACAAAAATATTTAAAATAATTATTTTAGTGAAAATCTAGTAGAACACCTAAATCATTATTTTACTAGCCTTTTGGCTCTTTTTAATCCAAGTGACTGTCGTCTCGAGAGCAAGCTCAACCGAGTTACTGTCATAGTCATTTCACTTATTCCATATTGATGTCCCGAGAGCAAGCTCAACCAAGTTACATCCTTTTTACCGGCCCGAGAGCACTCGCTCCACCGAGCTCTAACCATTTACTCTTGCCCGAGTGTACACACTTTCCCCGAGCCCAATTCACACATTAATCATATACCGAGATCTTATCCATGCGCACGTAGTCCTAGTAACACCCACTAGGTAGCACGCTCTACCATTATCTCCAAATCAATTCGAATTATAATTAATTAAATAAAATAAATAAATCATTAAATAATGAATAAATAAACGATTAAATAAATAAATAAAACATAACGAAATAATTTTTTCTTTAAATGTGCTTTCAATTATTGTTCATAAATCAATTATATAGTCATTTCTTTATTATTTTTAATTGCTAGAAAATATACTGAAAACACACAACACACATTTCATAAAATTAACTCACAGGTTGACGTGTCGAGTGACGCGTTCTCTGTTGCTCTAGTGCTACAGTTCGTGCCCCGAAATTCTCTAAAATAAATAATATTTATTTAAAATATGCTCGTAGGATTCATGAGATTCTCAAAAATTAATAAAATCATGAAATGAATGAATTGACTCGATCTAAAACACAATGATAAATAGACTCAGAATTTCATAAATACTGATGTCACATTTTACCAGAAATCTACCGAAAATTCAGCTGAATCTCCCTCGTAAAATGGACACCCCTCTACTAACAGTAGAGTCGATCCTGCACGAAAAACACTTATATTCACCACATAGTACCACATTCGGATTGGACTCCCAAACTACACAAAATTTCCGACTAAGATCATCAACAACACTACCACAAAGTATATATATTTGAGTTATAAAAATATATAACAACATTTAATAAAAATTAATCGGACTATTTGAATAATAATTTATTTTAAATAATTATCATATACAAAAGCCCAATTTACTTAAACTATTAATATTTCTCATTTAATTTATTAATATATATACTCAAAATTTATTACTTATAAAATTTCAGAAAATTCATAAAAATATATTTTAACACTAAATATAATTAAATCATAAAATAATTAAATACTATAATATTTATATACATTTATATTATTTCCGGAAATTAATCTAAAATCAACAAAATATGCAAAAATACTAATTTAGCTAATAAAATTAATTTATACCTTCTATTAATCAAAATTAGCATTATACATGTTAATTAACTATAAATTTACCAAAAAAAATCAATTAGAAATCAAATTATACGATTTACTCTAAAATTTATATTTTTCACATATAACTTCCAAAAATTATAATAAACTATATATAATTAATTTCATAAAATTTTCTTCACAAACATTACTCCAAATAATATATAGTATTTATTAAAATTATCAAAATTTTCGGGCTCGGAATAGTAACCCGAACCAAAATTTCAAAAATTAAAAATAAATCCAAAAAATATAGAAAAAATATATTTACATAGCATTCAATCTCTAAATCAACTTCTCTACTCAAAATTTAGCCTAAAACTTACTTAATTAACCAAAAATTAACAAAAACTCAAAAATAAATTTACCTCGTTTCAAGTCGATCCGGAAAGAGATCGAAGAAACCGAAGGTAGATTCGAGAAACTTGAAAGATAAGGATTCCAACGACACCGGAATCACGACCAACCAACGTTGAAATCTTCGCTGGCGACCGGAAGGAGCTCCAACCAAAACCAAAAGAAAACGAAAAAGAAGGAGGAGAGGCGGCTGCTCGGCGGCTGGCTGGCTAGATCGTGCACTGGTAGTGGTGCGACATGGTGATGATGGCGGTGGGTGGTGCGGTCTGGTTTGGTTCGGCAGAGGGAAAGAAAGAAGAAGAAGAAGAAAAAAAAAAAGAAAGAGAATGGCCCGAAAAAAAAAATGCATCTGACTATTTTTTTTATAATAATAACAATAAAATACTAACTCTCCCATCAAAACACTATACAATATACATATATAAAAATAACAAACCTAATTAATTCTCTCCACCATAATAATATACACAATAAAATATAAAATAATACTTAGCTAACAATTTACTAAAATATCATTAACATACTTTTATAAAATAATATTCAACACCAAAATTTAAATTTAATTTCACTAAATAATAATCTCAGTATTAATAAAATATTTATTAACACTGCAAATCCCAGAAATTTATTTTATGATTTTAAAAAAATAATTTGGGTGTTTACAATCTTCTCTCCTAATAAAAATTCATCCTCAAATTTTTAACAAAATAGAAAAATGTAAAAAGTTTTACTAAGTAAAAAGATAAGGGTACGCCACTTTCATCACTGCCTCGGTCTCTCATGTGCAATCTTCCACCGAATGGTTGCTCCACAACACTTTCACCATCAGAATATCTTTAGTGCGGAGCTGTCGAACTTATCGATCCACTATTGCCACTGGGTACTCTTCATACGCCAAATCTTCGATGATCTCCATTGTTTGAGGCTGAAGAACATGCGAAGGATCGAAAACCTACTTCCTCAACAACGAGACATGAAACACTGGGTGAATCCGTAATAACTCTAGCAGTAACACCAGTTTGTATGCCACTTCGCCAACTCTCGATCGAATCTCAAAGGGTCCAATATATCTTGGAGCTAACTTACTCTTCTTACCAAACCTCATCACTCCCTTCATTGGAGACATTTTAAGAAACACCAAGTCTCCAACACATAATGATACATCTTTCCTCTTAGGGTCTACATAACTCTTCTTCTACTAAAGGTTGTCTTTAACCTCTGCTGAATGATGGGTATCTTTTCAGAAGTCACTTGCACCAATTCTGGTCCTGTCAAATGTCTCTCGCCAACTTCTGAACATAAAGGAGATATGCACGTCCTGCCATATAGTGCTAAGTACAGAGCCATTTCAATACTTGCATGATAACTATTATTATATGCAAATTCAATCAATGGCAAGTGTACGTCCCATTGACCACTAAAATCCATCACACGCATCCGAAGCATATCCTCCAAAGTCTAAATTATCCTTTCAGACTGACCATCAGTTTAAGGATGAAAAGCCGTGCTGAAGTCCAACCTTATACCCAAAGCCTGATGTAGTTCTTGCCAAAAGACTGAAGTAAAAGTGGCTCATTTGTCAGACATTATACTCACTGGTACTCCATGAAGACAAACAATCCAGTTAACATACAATCTTGCTAACTTGTTAGTAGAGTACGTCTTCTTAATTGGCAGAAAGTGAACTGACTTTGTCAATCTGTCAACTATCACCCAAATAGCATTATAGCCACTTGATGTACGAGGTAACCCACTTACAAAATCCATAGCAATCATATCCCACTTCCACTCTGGGATGGGCAATTGTTATAATAATCCTGAAGGCCTTTGATGTTCTAACTTCACCTGCTGACAAGTAAGACACTTGGACACAAATTCTGCAATGTCTCTCTTCATCCTATTCCATCAATATGTATCTTTCAAATCATGATACATCTTGGTAGAACCTGGATGAATACTATAAGTAGAAAAATGGGCTTCCTCCATAATCTCCTTTCTTAATTCATCCACATCTAGTATACATTGCCTTGTGCCCAAATGCAACGTGCCCTCATTGTCAATTATAAAGTCTCTAGATTAACCTTGTTGCACTTCAAACATAATCTTCTTCAACTATGGATCTCTTCTCTAAGCTGCTTTAACTCTATCCAAGTATACTGATCGTACTCTGAATTGAGCTAAAAGACATTTCTTGGTCATCTTTCATTGCAATCTCTGATCAATCAGTTCATGCAACTCTTTAATGGTCGGCCTCTTTTCTGTGCTGATATGTGCAAGACTACCTATTAACTTCCTACTCAGTGCATCAACTACCAAATTCGCTTTACGCAGATGGTAAAGAATAGAGCAATCGTAATCTTTCAGAAGTTCCATCCATCACCTTTGTCTCAAATTCAAGTCTCTTTGTTGAAAGATGTACTTTAAGCTCATGTGGTCGGTGTATATTTCACAAGTTACACCATATAAATAATGCATCCATATCTTCAAAGCAAACACCACAGCTGCCATTTCTAAATCCTGGGTGGGGTAGTTCTGCTCGTGCTTCTTTAACTGACATGAAGCATAAGCAACCACTCTCCCATTCTTCATCAATACATAGCCCAGTCCTACTTGAAAAGCATCACAGTACACTGTATACCTTTCATTCCCTGAAGGTAAAGTCAATACTGGTGTTGAAGTCAACAAGTCCTTAAGCAACTGAAAGTGCTCTTCACATCTATCAATCCAAATAAACTTGACATTCTTCTAAGTTAGCCTTGTTAAGGGCGCTGCAATCTTGGAGAAATCCTTCACAAATCTTCTATAATAGCCTGCTAAACCCATACAACTTCTCACTTCGGTGACTGTTGCAGGTCTCGAACATTCTGCAATTGTTTCAATCTTCTTGGGATCCACTTGAATACCATCTTTGGATACCACGTGGCCTAAGAATGCCACTTGACCCAACCAAAACTCACATTTCAAGAATTTGGCATACAATTGATGTTCCCTCAAGGTCTGAAGCACTAACCTCAAATGCCTTGCATGCCCCTCCTCACTTCTTGAATATACATAAATATCATCAATAAAGACAATCACAAATTGGACTAAAAATGGCCTAAACACTCGATTCATCAAGTCTATAAAGGTTGCTAGAGTATTAGTCAACCCAAAGGACATCACCAAAAATTCATAATGGTCATATCTCGTCCGAAATACAATCTTAGGTACATCTCCACTTCTAATTCTCAATTGATGATACCCTGACCTCAAGTCAATTTTAGAAAAATACTGAGCTCCCTGAAGCTGATCAAATAAGTCATCAATCCTTAGGAGAGAATATTTGTTCTTGATGGTGACCTTGTTCAACTGTTTGTAGTCGATACAAAGTCAAAGACTACCATCTTTCTTCTTCACAAATAACACCAGTGCACACCAAGGAGATGTACTGGATTTGATAAAACCCTTATCAAGTAACTCTTGCATCTACTCAAAAAGCTCTTTTAACTCTGCAGGCGCCATTCTGTAAGGTAGCATAAAGATAGGATTCGTACTAGGTACAACATCTATAAGAAATTCTATCTCTCTGTCTGGTGGCAATCTTGACAATTCTTCAAGAAAAATATCAGGAAATTCGCACACCAATGGCACCTTCTCAACTGCTCCCATGTCCACCTTTATATCTCTGACCATAGTTAAATAGCCTTTACATCCTCTACTAAGCATCTTTCCAGCTGTGATAGCAGAAATAAGATTCTGAGGCATTGAACTCTTATCGCCTCTAAATCGAAACTCTTCATCATTAGGGATTCTGAAAATCATTACATTCTCTCAACAATCCAACGTGGCATAGTGGTGAGCCAACTAGTCCATCCCCAAGATCACATCGAAATCGATTACATCCAATAATACTAAGTCTACCAGCAACTCTCCACCTTCTATTAACACGGGACAAGATGGAAAGAATATGTCTGTCTCAAACTCGTCATTAAGTGGAGTGACTACAGACAAGGAAAATAATAATTTGGATGGTTGCCACTCCATCCTCAAAGAAAAGACAGGCGAAACAAAAGAATGTGATGCACCAGGATCAATTAAAACTCTAGCCTCAAAAGAACACACTGAGAGAGTACCTGCTACCACCGTATTAGATGCCTGAGCATCCTGAGGAGTCAGAGTGAACACCCTCACCTGTCTATGGCTAGCCTGCTGAGTACTGGAAGGCTGTGTAAATCCTCTACCACTCGGTCTACCCCCACATCTGCCTCATGAACCTTGGCCCTGTTAGCCCACATACTGAATTGGCCTCTGCTGAGGGTACATAGGTGCCTGGTAGGGCTGCTGCACCTACTGAAATAGCTGAGCAACTGAAGATGAAGATCCCTGGGCATAAGAAGACTGATATCCAATGTTAGGACAAGCTCTAGCAAGATGTCTAATCTGCCCACACCTAAAACAGGCTCCAGTCAGCAAATGGCACGATGTACTCGGCCACAAGTAAGGCATGCACTAGGCCCCGAGCCTGAACTACCATACCCAGAGCTCTGACTACTACTACCACTACTGGCTCCAGGTTTGAATCTCAGAGGTCTACTACTTTATCTACTTTTTCTGCCAGTCCTATGCACCCGGTCACTTCGATAGTTCTGTTGTGAAGTGCCCGCAGTCTGATCACCAACACTGCCCATCTAAAACACAGGCTGGTGAAACCCCTGAGTCATCACTACTCCACTCCTGCTGCTCGCATAAGGGTCAAGAATGGAGCCATGCATAATATGGCATCTCTCTAACTGTCGAGCCTCTTCAATAACACTGTCCAACATCCAGTTTCTAGTCTGGATACTAATGTAGGCTGCATCTAAACCCATCACAAATAACTCTACTATTGTTCTGTCATCCTGCATCACATCTAGAGCATGACGACCCAATCTGAAGAACTTATGGGTGTAGTCTGCAACTGACTGATCACCCTTACTTATGTGCAGTAGCTGCCATCTGTAGTTATCCCTCATTGATGTTGGACAAAAGTACCTCAAAAACTGCTCCTTAAAGTCCAACCAAGTCATTATAGTCATATGGGGCTGAATGGACTACATGAACCAATCCTGAGCTGCGGCCTGAATAGATAACTACACAACCATAATCCGCTGATAATCTGAGTAACATGTCCGAGTTTGGCCTCGATAGTGTTAAGGAAATCTAATGCATCTCTAGTGCCATCAAAAGAAACTCTTCCCACTCTGGAATACAGTAATGCTGCATCTGCATCAGACATCCCTTGATTTCTCTGTTGAAGCATCTGCTAAACTAAAGGTATGGCTTGATTCAGAGCTACCAAGCCTTGGTTGATACCTGCCATTCCAGCTACAAAAGCTGCAGGATCAACCTCAAGAACTCCTTGTCCTACATGCTTCTTTTGTTCTTGCATCTGAGCTGCTTTTGCTCTAGGTCTACCCCTACCCCTACCCCTTCCTCTACATCGAGGAGCAGGGGGAGGAACTTCATCTTGCACGGACTGCTCTATTCGAATTATAATTAATTAAATAAAATAAATAAATCATTAAATAATGAATAAATAAATGATTAAATAAATAAACAAAACATAACAAAATAATTTTTCCTTTAAACATGCATTCAATTATTGTTCATAAATCAATTATATAGCCCTTTCTTTATTATTTTTAATTACTAGAAAATATACTGAAAATACACAACACACATTTCATAAAATTAACTCACAGGTTGAGCGTGTCGGGCGATGCGTTCTTTATTGCCCTGGTGCTACAACTCCTACCCCGAAGTTCTCTAAAATAAATAATATTTATTTAAAATATGCTCGTAGGATAAAATAATTAAATTCATGAGATTCTCAAAAATTAATAAAATCATAAAATGAAGGAATTGACTCGATCTAAGACATAATGCTAAACAAACTCAGAATTTCACAGATACCGATGTCAGGTTTTATGAGAAATCTACCAAAAATTCGGCAAAATCTCCCTTGTAAAACGGACACCCCTCTACTAAAGTAGAGTCGATCCTGCACGAAAAACACTTCTATTCACCACATAGTACCACACTCAGATCGGACTCCCAAACTACACACAATTTACAACCGAGATCATCAACAACACTAGGTATATATATTTGAGTTATAAAAATATATAACAACATTGTATAAAAATTAATTGGGCTATTTGAATAATAATTTCTTTTAAATAATTATCATACAAAAGCACAATTTGTTTTAACTATTAATATTTCTCATTTAATTTATTAATATGTATACTTAAAATTTATTACTTATAAAATTCCGGAAAATTCATAAAAATATATTTTAACACTAAATATAATTAAATCATCAAATAATTAAAATACTATAATATTTATATACATTTATATTATTTTCGAAAATTAATCTAAAATCAATAAAATATACAAAAATACTAATTTAGCTAATAAAATTAATTTATACCTCCTACTAGTCAAAATTATCATTATACATGTTAATTAACTTTACATTTACAAAAAAAAAATTAATTAAAAATCAAATTATGCGATTTTCTCTAAAATTTATATTTTTCACATATAACTTCCAAAAGCAGCTCCGGCCAAAACCAAAAGAAAATGGAAAAGTAGGAAGAGAGGCGGCTGGCTAGCTGGACAGCGAGCTGGTGGTGGTGCGACGTGGTGGTGACGACGGTGAGGTAGTGGGTGGCGCGGTCTGGTTTGGTTTGGCAGAGGGAAAGAAAGAAGAAGAAGAAAAAGAAAGAGAATAAAATACTAACTCTCCCATCAAAACACTATACAATATACATATATAAAAATAACATACCTAATTAATTTTGTCCACCATAATAACATTCACAATAAAATATAAAATAATACTTACCTAACAATTTACTAAAATATCATTAACACACTTTTATAAAATAATAATTAAAATAATATTCAACACCAAAATTCAAATTTAATTTAACTAAATAATAATCTCAATAATAAATTATTTATTAACATTGCAAATCCCAAAAATTTATTTTATAATTTTAAAAAAATAATTTGGGTATTTACAATAAGGATGAAAATTGGAGTGATAAAGCAACTGACCAATATATGGTTGTTCTTCCTAAAATAGAAGAAATGTGAAGAGTAATTCAAGGAGTCTAATTGGGATCAAATCACATCAGGATGGTAAGTCAATTGAGCAATATTTTTCCCTGTAAAATAGCTATGTAACAGCATTAAGATAGGTTGAAATCTATGTATGATCATGACTATAATTGTAACTACCTTCTATGTGTATTCTGATTTTGGTTGTAAGTTTTGTTCAATTTTCAAATATTCTTTATGGTATCAGAGCTCTTGTTGTGAGGTAAAAGAGTTCAAAAAAAATTTGTGTTTATCAATGGCTTCCACAATTTCTTTAAATGTTGCCAATTTTGTTACCGTTAAACTCACTCCAGAAAACTATCCTCTCTGGTGTGAAGATGCTTGCCTTAGCTGAAAGTGAAGATATGGTTGGACTTCTTACAGGCGAGAAAGTAAAAATTGCCATGTACACCAATGTCACAACAGATAAAGCATCAACTACTGAAGATGAAACAAAACAAATCTCAGAAGATTTTCTTAAATGGTTAAAAGAAGATCGCCTTCTACATGGATGGATTATTAGGACACTTATGGAAGATATGTTATTGGTTTTGAAACATCTCAATTAGTTTGGGATGCCTTGAAAGAAGCATATGCCCAAGATTCACAAGAATGAGAATTTACTCTCCAACAACAACTCACATACCTCAAAAAGGAACCAAATCAATCCTTAGCAGAACACTTGAGGAAATTCAAGAGTATATGTGATAGTCTTGCAGCCATGGGCAATCCCATACCTAAAAAAATAAAAAGTCTACTCTCTACTTGTAAATCTTGGTTCAAAATATGAATCCTTCACAACCACAATGCTTAAACCTCCTATACTATCATACACAGAAGTGGTACCACTCCTACAAGGCTTTGAACAACGAAAGTCATGGGTTGAAGCATCAAACTTCTCATCATATGCATTTTATGGAAAATGAAATCCAAGCAAATAGTTGCATCACAATAATTGCATTCACCAAAACAACCAATTCACATTAAAAGGAAGAGGATTTCAAGCTACTAATAATAGCTTTCAATATTCAAATTTTATAGGTAATAATTCAGGATCTCTTCAAAGAAACACTAATCGTGCTCGACGACTACAACCACCTGGCAAACGAAAGATGACCACTATAGAAAGAGAGATGTACGAGAATGAATATTGTCAAAATTGTGGAAAGCTTTGACATATCGCTAAAATCTGTTGGAGTCTACCAATACAATCGGTAAGAAATAATGAACTCCCTTAAGCACTTGCAACACTCACCATGGACACCTTAATCGCTAATACAAAACGGACAACTGATACTGGTGCTATGAATCATATGACTGAAAATTCAAATATGCTTTATAATCTCAAAAAATATGTCAACTATGATTTTGCATTTATTGGTGATGGTTCTCCTTTGAAGATTAATGTAATTGGGGATACCGTAGTCTCTGATGGTAAGAATGAATTATTATTACGTGATGTTTTATTAGTCACACAATTAATAACGAACTTACTCTCCATCAATCAATTGAAAATACAATACCCTTTGAATTGTGAATTTACTTATGAGTTATTTTACGTTAAAGAACGAGCAACAGGGCGAATCCTACTACTAGCACACTATAACGGAGACCTTTATGTTCTCTCTACGAAGAAGGAAGCATACTTCTTGAATAAGCAAAACTCAAGAACTGAGGAGTTATGGTACTGGCATCTTGGACACCCAAAAAGCTCTACCATTAGGATTTTATGCACGAAGAAGTTGATTGATGTCAATTCGAATAAAAAAGTTGATACTGTTTGTGAAAGTTGTCAACTAGGAAAACTTAGCAAGTTACCATTTAATTCATCTAGTTCTATTAGTACTAATATTTTTTAGAAAATTCATTGTGATATTTGGGGAGCAACCCCTATTTTTTTCCTTTGGTAAATTTCGGTTCCATGCATGCTTTGTCGATGATTATTCTCATTATATATGGGTCATTCCTCTTCGTGCTAAAGTTGAACTTGTTGATGTTTACTTAACTTTTAAAAATTATATGCAGCGTTAGTTTAACAAGAAAATTAAAAATTTTCATACTGATGGTGGCGGAGAATTTGTAAATAAAAGGCTTGAATCGCATATTCAAGAACAAGGAATTATTCATCAGCTTTCATATCTTTACACCCTAGAATAGATGGGTATCGTTAAACATCGGCATTGTACTATCCGAGAACTCGGAATGACTATAATTTTTCATAGTGGTGTACTTAAGTTTCTATTGGTTGAGGCTTTCACTATAGTAGCCTTTTTAATTAATCGTTTGCCATCTTATTCTCTAACATTTGATACTCCTTATTATTACATATACGGTTCTTACCCTAATTATTCTATTTTACGTGTATTTGGATCTAGATACTATCCATATACTTGGGATACAAAGAAAAATAAATTTGATGTTAAAATTGTTCCTTGTGTTTTGGTAGGTTACAATAACCAACATAAAGGGTATCAATGTTTTGATCCAAACTTTCATTGGATGTTTGTTTCAAGACATGTGGTGTTTAATGAAAATAATTTTTCTTGTAAAAACAAAGAGAACCCATCATCTTCACTCACTTGTTTTACCAATTTTTTAGAATCTTTCCCATCGATTCCTACAACTCAACTTTAGGCACCAGTAGAAGATGCAACATCACATATCCTATTATCGTGCAATACTGTGAATGAACCTCCAACTACATAACTCTAATTATTGGTGATGTTACATCTGATTCTTTTTCCCACTATGTCTGTGAACATTCACCCGCACCTCCACCATCAACTGTAATAGAACTTAAAAATGACAAGATAAAAAAAATAACACAGGTAATTCCTCATCTATTCCTCTTTCATTAGATTCTAACTCTTCTCTAAATGATGAATAGGTTCAATCGATGGACAAAACACTTGAATCCTTAAAGACGACAACTTAATAACTGAACCAGGTAGTTCCTTATATGTTTCTTCTTTTTTAAATTCTAACTCCTATCTAACTATTCACCAAGTTCAACTGGCACCACATCCTATGATCACACAAGCTCAACATGGTATACATAAGCCTAACCCACGTTATGCTTTAGCCATTGAATGTGGTAATATTACCAATGAACCATATAGTGTTAAAACAACACTACAAGATTATGGTTGGAAACAGGGCATGCTTAAGGAATTTAATGCCCTATGCAAAAATCAAACATGGATCATGGTACCTTGAGAACCTCATATGAATGTTGTAGGATCAAAATGGGTGTTTAAAACTAAATTGAATACAAATGGTACCTTGGATAGGCTCAAAGCTAGGTTAGTCACAAAAGGATATCATCAAGTTGATGGCATAGACTATACAGAAACGTTTTCTCCTGTTATAAAACAAGTTACAATTTGATTAGTCCTTAGTCTAGCATTAGTTCACCAATAGGATATTATACTTGATGTCAAAAATGCTTTTCTTTATGGTTATATAAGTGAAGATATTTTTATGGAACAACCACCTAGTTTGCATGATCCAAACTTTCCTTCTCACGTTTGTAAACTTCAAAAAGCTCTTTATGACCTTAAACAAGCTCCAAGAGCTTAGTTTGACCGATTTAGCTCATTTTTGCTTGCACATGGTTTCTTTTGTAGTTTGGTTGATCTGTCACTATTTATTTTACACTTATCACTCGGTACTTTAATTATACTTCTTTATGTTGATGACATGCTTTTGACAAGATCCAGTTTAAAATTACTTGATGATTTTGTCAAACTTCTGCATTCTGAGTTTGCAATGAAGGACCTTAGCCCCATACATCATTTCCTCGGAATTGAAATTCAACAGTGTAATAATACTCTACACCTATCTCAAACTCACTATACTTATTCAATTCTTGATAAAGCACAAATGCTTGATTATAAACCAATGTCTATGCCCATGAAGTCTAAAACTTAAGGGCTTCATGATAACACTCCCTTTTCTAATCCTTCCTTTTATCGTAGTATTGTTGTTGCACTGCCTGACCTTTCTTTTTGTGTTAATTATGTTTCTCAATTTATGCAATAACCATCTATTGCTAGCATGAAAATGGTTCATCGCATTTTAAGATATGTCAAAGGTTCAATTAATTTTGGTTTACAATTAACTAATGATACTACACTTCATCTTTGTGATTTTTCTAATGCAAATTGGGCTGGTTGCCAAACTACAAGGAGGTCCACAACCGATTTTTGTATGTTTTTGGGGTGAAACATTATCTCATAGTGTGCCAAGAAATAACCAACCATTTCTCGATCCAGTACTGAGGCAGAGTACTGAGCCATGGCCAACACTACTGCAAAATTAACTTGGTTTACATTCCTCTTACATGATCTTCGCATTCCTCAATCACACCCACCAACTCTTTTTTGTGATAATTTAAGTGCATTACATATGACTATTAATCCAGTTTTTCATGCTCGAAGCAAGCATATTGAATTGGATTATCATTTTGTTCGTGAACGAGTCTTAATAGGACTTCATATTACTCGTCATGTTTCCTCTAACTTCTAAATTGTAGATATCTTTACTAAGCCATTGTGTAACGCTTCTTTATGTCACTTTCGCACCAAACTCTGCCTTCAACCTCGACATAGTTTGAGGAAGGGTATTGAACATACTCCACCATTCAACAACCAACTTAAGTCTACAACATGGAGAGATAAGGCTTATAGTGATAAAGCAGTTGACCAGGATATGGTTATTCTTCCTAAAATAGAAAAATGTGAAGAGTAATTCAAGGAGTATAATTAGGATCAAATCATGTCAGGATGATAAGTCAATTGAGTTCCTTGTAAAATAGCTATGCAACAGCATTAAGATAGGCTGAAATCTGTGTATGATCACGGTTATAATTATAACTACCTTCTATGTGTATTCTGATTTTGGTTGTAAGTCTTGTTTAGTTTTCAAATATTCTTTACAGTGTTAACCATGGAAGCACTCCTGAGTAAGAACTCCCCTCCTCTTGCTATTAACATGAGTGCCAACACGAGCTAAAGAAAAATTAGAAAGTTTAAATTGAAGGAGATTGCAAGGTCTTCAAACTCTATAGCAAGCTCTAAGGACACCACAACAAATGACTCTATTGCCAAATCTTCGACAACTTGATGATAGCCTGTATTTCTTCCTTTTTATTTTTTGCTTGTTATAAGTCTTATTTATTACTTCTACCCTATCAATTGTATGTAGAAGTAAAACTGATATAGCAAATTAAAATTTTCTAAAGTCCCATAATTTTTTAGGGTTTTTTTTTATATGCTTTCTATATTTTATCATATTATTTTATTGCTCATTGATGTTTAATAAAATACATTTTTTCATTGTTTTCACAATACTCTACTGTTTATCCTTTCTACTCGTATTTCCATTAAACTAATTGTTAATTGACATGAAATGATAATTATACTCTTCAATAGAATACAATTATTTACGAATTTTTACTATCTGCCCCTCTACTTGACCAAATTATACTACTTATCTCCTAGAGTTTAGAAATTGGATATTTTCATTATTATATTTTTAAATATTTTCATTTTTTTATTTTATTAATTACGGTGGTTGAATTTAATTTTTTATTTATGATTTTTTTAATCAAACTAAAAATTTTATTCATTAAAAAATAATTTAAATTTTTTATTTTTTATTTTTTAATTATAATAGATTGTGTTTTACATATATTTTTTATTTTAATTAAATATTGTAATTTTATTACTTAAATAATATAGATTTATAAAATAAAATATATAAATTTATTAAATAAAAAAATTTAACAAATAATATATTAAAATTATAATGAATCTCTAATTAATAACAAATAAACTTTTATATTAATAAAATTATATGCATAAATTAATATTAAATCGACATGTTGTACATTTGGACAGGGATTGGTATAGAGAAAATCATTAATCAATACCATCATTTTCATTATCCTTTTGTAGATGGACCTAACAATTGTTCAAACGTGAAGTGAGGAATTACAACTCGCTTCCCAAGGCTACTTCTTGGATTCTGAATCAGTGCTCCAACGAAATGATGATTCCACCCGATCAAGTTGAGCTGCTCTCCAATAGAGAAAATTATTTGATATAAGTGGCAGCCCAAGGGCTGAAGAGCATGTTGCCCTTACAACTGCATCTGCTGACCGACTCATCTTCCCTTCCAACAATCCAAACACCTAGAGAAAAAATAAAAAATAATAAAAAAAAGTACGCATATTCTCACGTGTAATGGCACATATTACTGTATAGACAGGGGGTTCGTAATATAATTTTCGAGGCATAATAGGAACATAAGCAGCTACAGTATGAAGAAAAAAGAAAAAAAAAATTGAAAGGCACTTGCTTTCAGCAAATGAAATCTTGCAAGCTTTTGCACTGTGCACCTTTTTGCATCACACTGCCCACCAAAGTCTTGGATGGCAATAATCTTATGACCTTATTTCAATCATGAGCAAACATATGGCTACATATAATTCAATTACATTGAACTCTTGAATTTTTAGACTTCCTAAGCAATGTAGAACTGAAATTCAAGTGATAGTTTATCATGTAAATTTATATTAAAAAACATAATTCTTTTTTTTTTTAATTGAGGAGATTAAAAAAGATAGTGAAAGAACGCATACCCACATTGGAAGCTGAACTCTTGGAGCGTTTGTAATATCCTCTTCAGGAACTGTAAGAGCTAAAACATACATGGCCATAGCGGCCATATATCAAACATTTGACATTTAATAACATTAAAAATAATAAAATCCATAAAAAAAAATCAATGAAGAAAGGTAAGGAATTCTCATAAAATCAACAAAAATCATTAAAAAAATAGATATAAAATTCAAAGTAATTAAAAAATAAATTTACCAAAAATACCGCTCAATTTATTTGGCTTTACTGAATTGACCATGATAGAAGTGATGTCCTTTTAAAATCAACTTTCAATCTTTCGAATCTATAAATCCAAAAAACAACAAAAATCAATAATAATAATGAAATCAACTCTTAAACTTTGTAATGACACTGCAATCATGTATTTAAGAATTCTTCTATATAAAGTTCCTCCGATATAGAGCAAGAGACAATGTTCCTTCGTATTATTTTCTAAAATATCTCTATTAGTTTTGAGTCCATCTCAAACTCTTTTCGTAAAATGGTTAGGACCGGTGAATAGGGAGTTTGAAATAAAATAGTATTTTTAAAGTGATTTTTAAAATATTTTAAAATAAAATATTATAAATTTTAATAATTCAACATATAATAATATTTTATTAAAAGTATATATATATATATATTAGAGAAACAAATAAAAATAGAAAATAATTTATAAGTTACACATTTTTACTTACATTAATTGAATAAAATGTATTTTTAATTGAATAAAAAGTTGATGTTTTAATTAAAATAAAAGACATAATTTCTAATAAAAAAAGAAAGCAGTATTTAGATGTAGTATAATTAAAATATTTTATATTAAATAAAATATATAAATTTTAAAATAAAAATTTTTATTGCCATTATTATTTTTAAATATAATAGAATTTATTTTGAAACTATTAAATTATTATTGGAGTATGTAAAATAGTTTTAAAAATAAAATAAATTTATAAAAATAGAATTTCTAATGGATTAAAAAAATAGTTGAGTGATTTGAGATTAAAAATACGTATTATATAAAAATTTTTAAATTTTGAATAGTATTAAAATATATATAATAATATTTTAGTTAAAAAATAATACTAAAAAATTATAATAAATATTTTATTTTTAATAAAATCAGGATTTTTAAAAACCTATATATATATATATATTAAATGATGATTACTAAAATCATTCATCTCAACATTTGACACGTACCCCTCCTCATAATTCAGTTCTAAACGCATATGTGTTAAATTCTAAAAAATTCACAATATTTTTTTATTAAAAATATTTTAATATAAAATATCTTTATTTAGCATTATTTTTTAACTAAAATACTATTATATATATTTCAATACTATTCAAATTCTAAAAATATTAATTCATTAAAATACTATAATTCTATTAAAATTCATATTATTTTATTTTTTAATTTTTTTTATTTAAAACACTACCATCATTTCAGTGAGACTCCTCCAACTTCTCTCTTTTTTTATTATTAGTATTATTTGTTTCTTGATTACCAAAATTCAAATCTACGTCCAATTTGTTAAGTTACCTAACAATTAAACGTGTATATATATATATATATATATATATATATATATGCTGCGTACTAAAATTATTCAGTTCAAAAATTGACATCTACCGCTTCTCATAATTCAGCATTTAGTTTTAAACGCATATGTGTTGAATTTTAAAAAATTCACAATATTTTTTCATTAAAAATATTTTAAAATAAAATATCTTTATTTAGTATTATTTTTTAACTAAAACACTATTATACATATCTCAATACTACTCAAATTGTAAAAATATTAATTCATTGAAACACTACAATTCTATTAAAATTTATATTATTTTATTTTTTAATTTTTTTTTGAAGAATTTTTTTATTTAAAACACTACCATCATTTCAGTGAGACTCCTCCAACTTCTCTCTTTTTTTATTATTTGTATTATTTGTTTCTTGATTACCAAAATTCAAATCTACGTCCAATTTATTAAGTTAACTAATAATTAAATGTATATAATTTATATATATTAAATGTTGAATATTAAAATCATTCAGCTCAAAATTTGACACGTACCCCTCCTCATAATTCAACATCAGCTCTAAATGCATCTGTGTTGAATTCTAAAAAATTCACAATATTTTTTTATTAAAAATATTTTAAAATAAAATATCTTTATTTAATATTATTTTTTAACTAAAACACTATTATACATATCTCAATACTACTCAAATTCTAAAAATATTTATTCATTGAAACACTATAATTCTATTAAAATTCATTTTTTTTATTTTTAAAAAAAATATTATTTTATTTAAAACACTATAATCTTATTCCATCTAAAACATCTCTCTCCTCTATTCATACATAAATACATCTTTCTCTTCTTTTTATTTAATGTAAATTCTACTATTTGAATCTATTTTTCTGTTATTTTTCTGCCTTTCTATTTTTCTTAATGAGAGGTATTGACTCTTCCTGCTAATTAGTATATAAAGACTCATCAAATTGTATAGCTAATCAATGCTAATTAGTGTGCACATCGGTTGGCTTCTCTCTAAATATGAGCAATCTTCACAGTCCATTGGCGTTGGAGCAGTAGCCGGATCTTTTGAACTAAGGGAAACTTTTACCCTGTAAAATATCCACCAAAGTCTTATTTTCAATTTCCAACTCCAAGAGCTTCTAACCAATATTCCAAGTCAAACGTAAGCTATAAACCTATATTTTAATTGAAACTGTTGGAGGTTGATTTTATATATATATATTCATGG
>CATIWM010626540.1:0-10932 GCA_949671775.1 Mallotus repandus
CCAAAAGAATAAAAAAATAAAAAAATAACCAAAAACAACCAGAAAAATAATCACAAAAATCATAACAAAAATCACAATAAAAACAAGATAAAAAACCTGAAAATAAGCCAAAAAATTTTTACAAAAATTGATTCAAAATTGTTAAAATCAAATTTAGAAATAGCCCATAACTTGAAATGAAACCTTTTGCCAAGTGGGTAATTATGAGTTTTGGGTCTTGAATAATTTATATAGTGGTTTTCTAAAATGATTGTCGTGATGAAAAAAAAAAAGAGGAGAAGAAAAAAAAAAGAAAAAGATAATAACTGTATTTAAAAAAAAATAAAAATAGTAGTTTTATAAATAAAAAAGTCAACAGTATTTTTAAAAGTATTTTTCATTTTTTAGTTATTTTTGAAAAAGTTCCTAAAAAAATTAACAAAAGAAACTTTTTAGATTATGAAAAAATAAGAATCATATTTCTCTAAAAAAATAGAAATTGATATAATTTTTTGCAAAATTTTAAAGCCATTTTATACATTTTTTTTTTAAAGAAAATAATCAAAGAGAATGGCCATAGGCACTCAACCAAAGCTAAAGCAAGCAAACTTTTTTTTTTTTTAGGGAAAAAGAACTATATAGAAAACTAAGAAATAGAGGCAATATCCTCTAAAACTAAGAAAAAGAACTATATAAAGCAAGCAAACTTGGAGGAGGAAGGATGAGGCTTCCACTTGTCCCCTGACTTTCAGTAAGGTTCTGCACAAGCAAACAGTAGAATACGACAAGCAACAAACGACCAACAGCAAATCTCTACATTCGTATCAGCACCTACATTATTTAATTTAATTTAATTTAATTCCACTTGTTAATTATTTATGTAAGTGCGTTTAATTATTGCTTTTGGACTAATTAACAGCAATATGTATACATATAATATTGTTTCTTCTTGTTTAATTTTTCAATATATAATAATATTCTTCTCCACATCTCCAAGTTTACTGTTCTTTCTAATTATTTTTATTGGATAATGTTCATATAATAAAGTAGATATTTCGTTTTCATTGGTATAAATCTTGACCAATCTCCAGTAGCTGCATACTGCAATCACATGGAGCACATTAAGCATTTAGAAGTGTATGGAGAAGTGGGGTTGGATTGGAATTCCACCCACCCCTTTCCCTATCTTCCGTTAAAAAAAATAAATAAAATGATAATAAAAATAAAATAAAATTGAGCAATCCTATACTTTAGAACCTACTATTTTCAATGAGTACGTTTTTCTACTTTTTAAAAGTAGTAAGAAGCCAATTTGGTTAGGCATTTCAATTCCGTATTTTTTCCAAAAAAAAAAAAAATGTTGACCAATATAGTTATTTTAATTAAAAATTATATTATATTTTTATTAATTAAAAATATATTTTTAAATTTAACAATTTAATATAACAAGAACTTTTTTATTTATATTTTGTGTTAACTTGCCTTTTTTTTTAAGTCCATATTTGAATATGAGTAAATTATCATTTGCCAAATGTGTTTTGGTATAATACATTATTTTATTTTTGAAAATTAAAAAAATATTAATTCATCCCCGACATTTACAAATTCATGTACTATTTTATCCATGACAGAAAACTAATGAGTGTTAATTATTGCAAATAATAAGAATGAATAAATATTTTTTTCAAATGTAATGTATTAGACTACAAATAGCAATTTACCCTTTGAATATTACAGAGCAGAAATTTCAAAGGGCCATAACAAATGTCGGCTTCTTCTAGAGAACCTAATCAAGCATACCTAATTCATTGTTAATAGTCTCATATGATAATTTATTATCTATTATATTTAATACTCTCTTTGTTTCTAAATAATTGTCATTTTAGAAGTTTAATTTTGTTCGTAAATAATCGATATTTTAAATTACTAATGCATTTTAACTATTTTTTTTCCTATTTCACCCTTATTTAATATAAGAGAATTAATTAAATAAATATCTACTCTTTTTGGGACTCTATATAAAGCTAATAATTGATTAAAAAATTATTATAAGGATAATATAATATTTTATACATATATTAAATGTATTTCTTAATTAATATGAAAAATTCTTAAACAAAAATTATTTATCGGAGGAGTATAATGGTCGGCAGCCAAACCATTTTACAATATATAATGACATGGGGTATGGATGAATTCAACATTCAAAACAATGTACCAAAATAATACAATGTACCAAAATAATACAATGTCAACATCCACTACAAGTAATATCTAGATATTTTTCTATATATATAGCTAGCTCTATACAAACCCTTGATCATTAGAGCATTTCCACAATGCTTATAAATAATGGCTAGCATTAAATTTTTGTCCTTCCTTTCAAATGTTGTCTACTTGAATATCATCATTATGATCACCACCAGTAGTGCAGCCAGAATAATTCCACCCGGGGCCGTTGCGGGTGCTTATTTCCCTTCATGGTTTGAATCTACCTTCCCACCACCTGCCATTGACACAACTTTGTTCACCCACATCTACTATGCTTTTCTCTTGCCTAGTAATGTTACGTTTAAATTCGAAATACCCGATTCGACCGCTGGTGCGCTTCGCAATTTCACTACCACCCTTCGTCACAAAAATCCGCCCGTGAAAACCCTCATCTCCATTGCTGGAGGAGGTGCTGATCCTAGACTCTTTGCCAGGATGGCATCAGAGAGGGAGTCACGTACGGTTTTCATAAATTCAGCAATTGAAGTAGCAAGAAAATTTGGGTTTGATGGGCTGGACCTGGACTGGGAGTTTCCTGCAAACCCGAAAGAGATGCAAGACTTGGGCCTATTATTTCAAGAATGGCGGGATGCTATCCGGAAAGAATCCCAATCCTCAAAAATGCCTCCGCTTTTGCTTACGGCGGCCGTGTACTATTCTGTCGAGTTCTTAGTGTGGGGCGACTACCGGAAGTTTCCAGTTGAACCCATGAAGAAAAGCTTGGACTGGATCAACGTAATGTGTTATGATTATAGTGGTTCATGGGACACTTCTGTTACAGGTGCCCATGCTGCATTGTATAATCCAAAAAGCAATATAAGCACTAGCTATGGGCTTAATTCATGGATCAAGGCAGGAATGCCTCCACACATGGTTACAATGGGCCTGCCACTTTATGGGAAGACTTGGAAGCTCAAGGACCCAAATGTAAATGGCATCGGAGCACCGGCAACAGGCGTCGGCCCTGGAAACGGCCGAGACGAAGGAGTGCTGATATTTTCACAGGTGGAGAAGTTCAACAAGGATAACAGGGCCACCGTGGTGTATGATGCGGAAACTGTATCCACGTATTCATATTCGGGGTTGTCATGGATTGGATACGATGATACTTTATCCACGGCGACAAAAATAGAGTTCGCTAAGGCCCATAGGCTTCGGGGGTATTTCTTTTGGGCCTTAAGCTATGACAAGGATTGGAAAATCTCAAGAGGAGGTGTGTATAATCTCGAACCGCTTTTCTCATTGTGGTCAATAATGTGTTGTTGACTGAGTAATCAGTTGATGTTGGCCATTGCATATGTTGACATTTTTCTTTATTGTGGTTTGCAGCTTTAAACGCATGGGCCCATCGAAAGTGATGATGACGTGCTGAAGGATCATTGGTTGTATCTTGTATTTGCTTGAAGATTTTTGCCATTCCAAGTCGGTTGTCCATTGATTGGAGATGGTGCAGTAATCGAAAATCTCTTTTTTCAGTGTTTTAAAAGTAAATTATTAATAATCATAATGATATTATGAAAAGTTGCTGTACAAATAATTTTCTAATTCGATCAAATATTAGTATAAATAAATTAAATTAAATTTTAATTGTAAAATTTTTTATTAATATTTTTTAATTGCATTGATAAGTCTCTTTTAATTTACAATTTTATCATCCAAATATATATTCCACTCAATGGGTTTGTGTCTCATTCATGTCATCAAGCATATTTATTAACTGGTGATCATTATTAATAAAATAATTAATTAAATATTCAATTGAGCCCTAAATTCGATGAGAAAGTTGGTTTAGTTGATAAAGAAATAAAAGAAAAAAAGATTTAAGATAATTGAAAAGATGGAGATAAAGGAATTAAAGAGAAATTGTGCCTAATGATGTGTTTTTCAGCATGAAGGCTATGTTTTAAAAATTGGCTCCTATTTCAAAAAAAGATAATGAATAGTTGTGGACACTTTCGGTTTTGCCCACAACGAAAATTCGGTGATGAGCTAATATGAATTTTGAATGTAAGAGAGGTTTGAAATCTATTTTTGAGAATGGATCTAAAAGTCCAAATTTCCATCCACATGTAACCCATTGGCCTATAGGCCAAACCCAGGCCTGGGCCTAAGAGACAATTGCGACATCGAAGAGGCGACGCCTCTTTGACCAAAACATCGGTGAGGCGATGCCTCTTCATAGCCGACTTATGCATCATTAAATGTCATTTTTTTGCTACATTACACAAGTAGGTGGGACCCCATATCTCTGATATGAAGATATGCAGTGAAAAGAAGACTTTTAAGGCAAAAATAAAGCTGGAAAAGATGTGCAAATGATGAAAAATGAGTGTGTTTTATCTTGGCTTGGGAATGGGAAAAGGCAAAAAAAAAAAAGGTGAGAAGCTTAAAAGGAGGCTTTAGCTGGTTTTCGGAGAAAGGGCCTGGAGTTTGGAAAAAAAAAGAGAACGTTTTTTAGGAAAAAAATAGAGAAAAAGGGAAGAAGAGAAGAAAAAGAAGAGTTTAGCTTAGAAAGAGCTTGAAGAGTTCATTTCCTTGAGAAGGAAGAAGGATTATCTTGCATTCAAGTTAGCATCACAATCACAACTAGTCTTTGAGGGCTGAGTTAGGAGCATTAAACGTGGTTTCATCAGTAAGAGTTATCATTTTCAAGCTTTGAATTCTTAATTTTATATAAAACTTCATTTCTTTGTTTTATTACTTGTTTTCTTGGTTATTGCTCATTTGAGGCTAAATTTAAAGCATGATCATGTGAATTAGTGATTAGTACTTGTGAATCTTAGTTTATTTGCATCAATCTTTGTTTATTTGCATTTTTTAGAATTACTTCGAGTTTAGGAAATCTTTAAATTGTTGTGTGCCTATTGAAGAGACATCGCCCTTTCGTGTTAAGGCGATATGAAGTCGCCTCTTTTCCTGGAGGCGTCGCGAGCTGTGTTCAAATTGGCTCTGATTTTCTATGCATGTTTTTCTATAGTTTAAGTCTCCTATGCATTTATTTCATGTTATATCTCAGTATTGCATGCAATTATCATTATATTAAGTTTAATCAAGCATTTTTTCATGTTTAAGCAAGTACTTAGGTTTATTCTATGTAAAACTAAAAAGCTAGATTTCTTGTGTAAGGTTTTTATGTTTGTAAAAGATTAACATTTTAAGCTTTGCAGGAATTTCAGAATGGTTACTTAATCATCCAAGTGTTAAGCCCCTAATTAGCTCAAGTTTATTTATTCTGCCTTCCATTTTATCGCTATTTTAATTATGTGAAGTGTTGTAATCCCTAACCTCTTTCCCATTTCTTTGAATTATTTTTGTAAATTATTTGTGAATAATGTTGGGTTTATAAGCATGTAACTGCACTACTATGCAAACTTGGACTTAATTGTAAAAATTGATAATTGATTGGAAATAACCACAATCTGCATGTTAATAAGGAAATGAATTAATAATTAAAGGTAATAAAACACAAAACACACATAGAGGCCAACCGCAAGATTGGGTGGGCATTCCAAAAGCCCATACCCAGTTTATGAACCCTTTCTCTAAGGACAGCTTTTGGAAACCTTTGTGAAATTTGGTTGTTGTACAGTGTGTCCTGGGTTTTATTTGGGTGGCGACCCCTTCTCCAATTTGGGCTCCAAAGCCTATTTTGTATTTTTTAGTGGGCCGTGAGCCCATACAGTGCCATGGTCGCCAAACACTTGGGCGCAGGCTCGCGTTAAACCCCACTGTCGATAGTGGCGACTCCACTAGGGATAGAGAAACTGATTCCAATATTTTATGTTTTATCATTTTTAATTATTCTTTTATTTCTTTTTCATTCACTACACATTTTCACACAGCACGCACACAATCCCAAATAACCCAATAATAGTCATTGCTTCGCTGCCTGTGTTTTACTCAAATTCGGTGGTGGAGTATTTGATTATTGTCACTCATAGCACGTACTTATCCACGCCGCATGGACCCTTGAGTAGGGAGACGTAATGGAGGTATATAGTTGTGGGAGCCGAAGCTTATTACTTGAGACTCAGCTTATGTAATGACTAAGTTACTTCCATTAGGAGTTTTTCCAAATGCATGGGCTTAATGCCATTTAGTAATCCTTGAAATAAAGCCCAAGTCCATTGAAAATGGACTATGCCAAATTGGGCCTGTAATACCCTCAATGGCCCATTAAAATGGACTTTGGTCTTATTTAAAGGAATTGCTACTTGTATGTTCCGTCTTGAGAGTTGTCTTGTATACGTTAGTTCTGTTATCCCCTGATGATAGCCAAAAGCTAGACCAAAAATCCTAGGAAAAGAAACTCGCCATTGAACACGTGTATGGGAGAAATAAGGTTGGAAGGCTTCGTTATGTGTTTTGCTTGTGTTTGTAAAGAATGTTGCATTTCATCCATACATGACATTCATTGCAATTTCTAAAAAAAGCATTTTTCTTAGCCATGAACTTCTTTTTGTTTGGAAGCAGATTAGAGGTAATTCGGCCCACCAATATCAAGGATCCGATCAAATAATTGAGACCACTTTACAAAAGAGCAGAATGGTAGGATCCTCTAATTTTGATATTGAATCTCTTAAGAAAGAGCTTCTGAGAGAGATCGGGGATGATATGCGACAAATGATTAGAGACATGGTTACTGATATGCTAGGGAAGATACCTTTTGGTGAATAAGACTCTAAAACCAGAACTGTTCTTGGTAAGCCTATAAAAGAAAAACTAAAAGCACCAGTAGACCCAACTGAGTCAGAATGGATGAAAGATATGAAGAGGCAAATGGATCAACTGCAAACTGTGATGAAAAAGCATGGGCTCAATCCTAACTTTGCCAATTTGGATGCGGACTTGGATTTGGAGGAAGAACCATTGCCCTCGAAATACAAATTCCCAAGCATGAAGAAGTACTTTAGTACTGATGATCCTCACCTACACTTAAAGCAGTATATCACCTACATGAAAGCAACTGGGTTATTTAAAGCTCAGATTGTCAAATAATTCCCAATGTAGCTAATATCAAGTGGTACTATAGTCTGGATATGCATGTTCAGCAAGACTAGAAAGAATTGTATTCAGCTTTCATTAAGTAGTATGGGCTGAATTTGTAATTTAAAGTTTCTCTCCAAGAGTTACAGAACATAAAGCAAAGACCTGATGAATCCTTCGTGAGCTTTTTAGACAAATGGAGGGGAAAGTTAGCCCAGATAAAGCATAGGCCTGTGGACTCAAATCAGTTGATGATAGCCATAGAAGCGTGCATTCCACCTCTGGTTAATAAATTGAAGGACATGGGCATAAAGGACTTCAAGGAGCTCTACCATTTCAGAGTACAAGTTGAAGCTGATTTGAATCTGAGCACCGATGAATGATTATTTTCTTTGAATGTTTTTTTGTATTGTAATAATTTAGAATAATGCTTGGCTGTAACTTTTTCCCTTAGTACTAATGAATGTCTGATTGCCTGATTTACGTGATTATGAATTTTTTATGATTATGCATGCCGCATCATGCTTGAATGAGAGAGAGATCCAAAAAATACCATATCAAAAGGACCAAATCTCAAAATTGACTTTCAATTTCCCTTTGGGCACTTTTAACGTTAGCTTTTCTTGAAATAAATTCATTGTGTTCACCAAGAAAGAAAGAAAAGAAAAGAGAAAAAGGAAGAGAAAATGAGAAAAAGAAAAAAGAAAAGAAAGAAAGGAAAATGAGAATAAAAGAGGAATGAGAAGAAAGAAAAGGAAAAGAAAAGTTTTGCTTGTGCCCCCATATTTAAAAAGTTGATCCTGTGTGATCTTTTGAAAATTTATTTTTCAACAACCATTTTCACAAATTGTTGTGAATGGAACCAATCTCAAAATTCCACCCAATGTGAGCTAAAAAATTAATTGGTCAGAAAATCCGTAAAGGGCTGATCAATGATATGAATGACATAATGTTAGCACGTGAAGTATCGGACATGGACTTTTTACAAGTTTTATAACAATTAACGATGTGAGTGACATTAATGTCCGATAATCAGCAGCAAGAGTGTTGACTGATCGACAGCCAAAGTGGCAATATGGACATCCATATGATGAAACAACAGTCCATCATCAACATGAATTTACAACCACCCAGCTAGGTTGAAAACTCCCAAAAAGGGAGCGGCCTAGGCAAAAGAGGGATAATAAGAAGAGAGAAAAATGAAAGACACGGCTAGGTTCGAAAACTCCTAGAAAGAGGGCGACTTAGGCAAAAGAGGAAATATAAAATGAAATTGGTTGCACTTTCACTCTGAGAAAAGCAATTTGAGGGCTCATAAGATTATGCTCCATGATGCAAGGATGAGAGGGTCTATCAATTCCTCAACTGGGGGCAGATTTTAAGATCGTATGATTGATAGGGTTTTTTTAACAAATTCTTAAACTGCGGGGAAAATAGAATATCTCTTCCACACTAAAGGCCAATCACTACCAAGGAGGCAACTAAGTAGAACACATTTGTTGTCATCATCCCAATAAGATCATGAGAGGGTCTCAATTTATGTTCCATCTGATAATATCGGTCTCAATGATAGTCTCTGACGAACTCAATTTTTGAATTTGGATTCTTTGATATAATGGGGGCCAGTTCCCAAAGATTAGCTCTAAATAGAGAAGGCATTTGGCTAAATCGTTCAAGATTTCCTATCTCCCCTAGCTTATGCATACATGGAATCATCTTGCAAAAATATGCATATTTAGGTGCATTAGAACAATACATGTCTATCACAAACAGTGCACACGAGATTGTGTTGTCAAGTCAGTTTTAGCTTTCAAAGATCATAATCATGCATACAACAAATTTGAACTTTTCTAAATGTGTCTTTTAAGAGTGAGATAGCCCCAGTACATGTGATGTAGACTTTCCACCAATGTCTTTGCCTGACGCTGGAGAGGCTACATGGCTTGTTTTGATTAACTTCATCTAACACCTTAGAGGCTATATGGCGTATTTTAATTATTTTTGTCTGATGCCCCAGAGGCTATGTGACTTGCTTTTATTGATCCTGCCTAACGTCCTAGAGGCTATATGACACATTTTAATTGTCTTTGTTTTGTTTAGTTTTGCCTGACGCTTATTTAATTTTTCTGACGCCTGTAGGGCAACATAGCGCATTTCTTTGTGTGACCTTAGCTGACACCCCATAGGCTATATGGTATTCATTGTTTGATTTTGCATAACGCCTATAGGACTACATGGCTTATTTAGATTTGCCCTGTTTGATGCCTTAAAGCCTATATGGCATTTTCAATTGACTTTGCCTAGCGCCGGAAGTGGCTATAAGGCTCCTGTCTCGCGTTATGAGATTATTAATTCCTATATTTCACCTCTCGGGTTGTACCCTGAAGTTGACCATGTAGAAGATGAGGATCTCTAGATTAAAGTATCAAACAATGACTGATCGGGTTTGAATCCTCAAAGTTCACGATTTATGAGTGACTAATCTGGATTATATGCCCGAAATTCATGTTTCAGTAAGTGATTTCTCGAGATTATTTGCCTGAAATTCATGTTTTAATGAGTGATTTCTCAGGATTGTATGCCCATAATTCACATTTTAGTGAGTAATTTCTCGGGATTGTATGCCCAAAAATTCACGTTTCAGTGAGTGATTTCTCAGGATTAAATGCCCGAAATTCACGTTTCAGTGAGTGATTTTTTAGGATTTTATGCTTGAAATTCACGTTTCAATGAGTGATTTCTTGAGATTGTATGCCCGAAATTCACATTTCAGTGAGTGATTTCTCAGGATTGTACGTCCAGAATTCATGTTTCAGTGAGTGATTTCTCAAGAATGAAATTCCTGAGGTTCACGGTTCAAGTTTAAAATTCGACCTCTTGGGTTTGAATCCCTGAGGCTAACAGTACAAAATTGGAAAATTTCCCTCTCTAGTGTATCTCGGAGGTCAGGTATATCCTTTTTATAGTTTGTTGCTTTTGTTTTGCATGTTGTTTTTTTGAAAAATTTTGATTGCATGAATTCGAGTTTTTCAAAAAATTAAGAGGGAAAATTGTGGACACCCCTGGTTTGGCTCGCAATAAAAGCCTGGTGATAAGATGATATGAATTTTGAATGCAAGAGAGGCCCGAAACCCTTTTTCTAGAGTTGACCTAAGAGCCCAAATTCATATTGACATGTAGCCCAAAAGCCCATTGGCCCATAGGTCAAGCCTAGGCTTGGGCCAAAGAGATGATCGCTTCATCGAGGAGGCGACGCCTTTTGGCAAAAACATTGGTGAGGCGATGCCTCTTCATAGCCGACCTATGCAGCATTAAATGTCATTTTTTGGTTGCATTTCACAAGTAGGTGGGACCCAATATCTCTGATATAAAGATATAGCGTCAAAAGAAGACTTTTGAGGTAAAAATAAGGCTGGAAAAGATGTTCAAATGATGAGAAATGAGTGTGTTTTATCTTGGCATGGGAATTGAAAAAGCCAAAAAAAAAGGTGAGAAGCTTAAAATAAGGCTTTAGCTGGTTTTAGGAGAAGGGGCCTAAAGTTTGGAAAAAATGAGAGAACGTTTTTGAGAAAAAAATAGAAAAAAAGGGAAGAAGAGAAGAAAAAGAAGAATTTAGCTTAGAAAGAGCTTGAAGAGTTCATTTCCTTGAGAAGGAAGAAGGATTCCCTTGCATTCAAGTTAGCATCACAATCACAA
>CATIWM010626680.1:0-25748 GCA_949671775.1 Mallotus repandus
CAGCTAATGATGAAAACTTTGTTCAGTGTCTTTTGAACTATTCTCAGCCTTCTCATCCTATTTCCACTGCAATTTACACTGCTAACAATGCTTCGTACTCCTCTGTCTTGCAATCTTATATTCGAAATCTTCGATTCAACACGTCCTCAACCCCAAAACCACTCGTTATCGTTACTGTATTGCATGAATCTCATGTTCAAGCTTCAGTCATTTGTGCTCGTAAACATGGTTTGCAGATGAAAATCCGAAGCGGAGGCCATGACTTCGAGGGCCTTTCTTATGTCTCAGATGCTCCTTTCTTCGTCCTCGACATGTTCAATCTTCGAACTATTGATGTTGATGTAGAAAGTGAAACTGCTTGGGTTCAAGCTGGAGCAATCCTTGGTGAAGTTTACTATAGAATTGCTGAGAAAAGTAACGTTCATGGCTTCCCAGCCGGCATTTGCCCTACAGTGGGCGTTGGTGGTCATTTGACTGGTGGCGGTTATGGTAACATGATGAGAAAATACGGCCTCTCTGCCGATCACATCATTGATGCGCAACTCGTTGATGTTAGTGGCAGACTTCTTGATAGAAAATCAATGGGAGAAGATCTTTTCTGGGCTATAAGAGGTGGAGGAGGTGCTAGCTTTGGAGTAGTAGTATCATACAAAATTAACATTGTTCGTGTTCCTCAAGTAGTAACTGTTTTCCTAGTTCCCAGAACTTTAGAACAGAATGCAACAGATATTGTCAATAAATGGCAACAAGTTGCATACAATCTGGACGATGACCTCTTCATCAGGCTTACCATTGATGTCATTAATGGAACTGAAAGCAATGGAAAGACAGTGAGAGCAGCTTTTATGGCATTGTTCCTTGGGGACTCAGCACGGCTGCTTTCAATCATGAACAAAGACTTTCCTGAACTTGGATTGGTTCAATCAGATTGTGTCGAAATGAGCTGGCTCGAATCGGTCCTGTTTTGGACAGACTTCCCAACTGGAACACCAACTACGGCTTTGCTCAGTCGAACACCGCAAGTGCTGACACACTTCAACAGAAAATCAGATTATGTAAAGAAAACAATACCAAGAGAAGGGTTGGAGAAGCTTTGGACTAAAATGATGGAGCTCCAAGAGCCATATTTAGAATTCAATCCATACGGTGGAAAAATGGGTGAAATTCCATCAACAGAAATTCCATTTCCACATAGAGCTGGAAATTTATGGAAGATTATGTATGCAACAAACTGGAATGAGGATGGAACAGAAGCAGCAAACCACTACATAGACTTAACAAGGCAGCTATACAACTTCATGACTCCTTACGTGTCAAAGTATCCGAGGGAAGCATTCCTTAATTACAGAGATCTTGATCTGGGTATCAACCACAATGATGGAAAGAAGCAAAGCTACTTGGAAGGGACAGTTTATGGAATCAAGTATTTTAAAGAGAACTTCGACAGGTTGGTTCATGTTAAGACTAAGGTTGATCCTGGAAATTTCTTTAGAAATGAACAAAGCATCCCTGTTTTTCCTTATTGGAACAAGTAGGACTTTTGATCTCATATAAGGATTGGCAGGTTTCTTTCATTAGCTATGATTGATTGCTTTGGTATTCAGAAATTTATATATTGTTAATTTTATGTTTTAGAAGTAAATTTTTTATGATGTTAAATTATTTGGAATATATGTTCCTCCTGTTGTATATTGCATAGTTGCAAAATTGTATACTAGTTTTCTATTTCCACCTGTCCATTCTTATAATATATTATATGTATACTTCGCTTTTGTTTAATTGCTTTTTATATTTGGAAACTTATTGAATGCTCATATTCATTTTTTCTTTTCAATTAGAAGAAGATATTAAATTTACTGGAAAATAAGATTGTGGATGCAAAAAATGACATGACTAATCGGGGCTAAATATGTATTTTGGACATGAACTAACTGAAAAATCGATCTAAGAAATTTCACAATTTCATTGACCTTTTCTTACCAAAAACTGCATCAAAATGAATTAAATCCATCCCAATTCAAGAAGTTATTTATAACTGCCGAAATCAACTAATAGAAGTATTTAATTTTGAATCGTGAAGTCTATAGTCATATTAAATTAGTTGTTGAAAAATATTTATTACCTTTATAATCCTAACTCAATCTAATCAAACTAGTAAAAATTTAATAAATTTTCAACATCAATATTATTTTAAAAAAATGAGGGGTTAAATCAAACCATATTTTATCAAACGAAAAAATGGAAAAAAGAAGAAGAAGTTGAGCAGCATGCTAAGTACCTCAGTTTGCCCACTCTTATTGGTTAATCAAAGAAAATCATTTTTGGTTTTCTCAAGGAGCGGCTATGGAAGAAATTGGAGGGATGGAAAGAGAAGGTTTTGAGCCGAGCGGGGAAAGAGGTACTCATTAAATCTATTTCTCAAGCTATTCCTCAATATATCATGAGTTGCTTTTTACTGCCTAAGACTTTTATGAGGATTTGCAACGAAAGAAAAGCCAATTTTGGTGGGGAGACATGTCTGATGCTAAGAAGATTCATTGGCTTAGTTGGGAGAAAATGGCCAAACTAAAAACTGAAGGAGGGCTGGGGTTTCAACATATTGTGGATTTTAATAAATCTTTCCTAGCTAAACAAGGGTGGAGATTGGTTTCAAGTCCAGATTCGCTTTATGCCCAAGTTTTAAAAGCGAAATATTATCCTTGCGGATCGTTTCTTGACGCAAAAATTGGATACAAGTCAAGTTATGTGTGGCATAGCATCCTTTAAGCCTGATGCGGATAGAGTCATAGAAGATCAAGCAATTATATTCCTAGATAAATTTCAAAAATTGTAGCAGTGGCAGTTTCGTAAATAATTATAACTTTGGAGTTTCGAATTTTGGCGATTCCAAAGGCTAGTTTGATTGGGAACGGGCCAATGATTCAAAGTCACAAGTTTTGCTTATGAAGCCCGTTGTTTTTAGGGCAAATTCGAATGTTTAGGCCTTCAAAAAGGCAAATTTATGTTTTATTTCCTAGTTTGGTTAGGTTTGAACTCTTATTTCTTAGTTTATTTAGAATAGAACTCATATTTTCTAGTTTGTTTAGGATTTGATTTAGGGTTTCTATTTAAGAGATATCTTTTTGGCTTTTGTATATTATTATTTTATCAATAGAATTCGATTTTTCTTCAAATTTTTGAAAATTCTTCGAATTTTGATGCCTATACCTTGTTGGTGTAGAAGATTAGTGATTTACAGTCATTAATATTTATCTTTAACTCCTTCTGCTACATTAGTTTGGTGTCAAGAGATTCTTGTTAATGGGTCATGTTGGAGAATAGGCACAAGTCAATCGGTTAGTGTTTGGCATGCAAAATGGATTTCTGGCGTTAATGGTATGCGTCCCTTGGTGCAGCATGAATTATCTCAGAATGCTCGAGTTTGCAAGCTTATTGATCTAGTTACAATGTAATGGCAGATCCTTCTCCTTGATCTTAGGAACTATAATTCAAACTTATTTGATTGTATATTCTATAACATTATTCTATTACATCTGTCCTATAGAGTAGACAAATCTATCGTACAATATTATCCATATATTCTTTTCCTGTCACCATTAACAAAATACAAGTTCAATCTTCTTCACTTCACTTACTCTATTATGGTATCAGAGCATCAATAAGCTCTTCCATGCCATTTCTTTCCTCTCATCTTTTTCTTTTACTGATCTCAAAAATGGCAAACAATCACACAGCCACCATTTGAAACACCAATGATCCAGACAATACATTAATGTAGCTGCCCAAACTCCTCTCAAACTCACCTCAACCAATTATCTTTCATGGAAGTTACAGTTTGAAACTCTTTTTGTTGGGTATGATTTACTCGGCCATATCGATGGTTCTAAACCATGTCCTGCCCAAACCATCACAACTAACAACATCACATCTCCCAACCCAACCTACTCACTATGGGTGCGTTAAGAGCAGTTGATCTTAAATGCCATTGTTGGCTCTATTTCTCCTACTATCATTCCTTTTGTAGTAAATGCAAAACCATCCAGGGAAGCATCGACAACCCTTACAAACACCTATGCCAAGCCTGCTAGAGGGCGCATTAAGCAAATCAAAAATCAAATCAAGCAAATGTCAAAAGGCACTGACTCTATGACTGAACTTTTGCAAAAAATCAAAAGATGAGCAGATGAACTTGCTCTTCTTGGATCACCATTTGATGAAGACAATCTCACTGATAAAATACTAGAAGCACTCGGTGATAATTACAAAAAATTGGTAAGGGCTATAGAAGCTAGAGACACTCCAATAACCTTTTGATGAGTGTCATGAAAAGCTTCTCAACTTTGAAGCTACCTTGAATCTTCCTAAACCGGAAACTATGTTTCCCATAACAGCTCATGTCTTAACTCGGACCAGCTCCACTTGGAGGAACAACAACAATCAGTCTTCCTTCACTGCTAATTCTTGACTATCACCGAACAACAACTTCAGTCGACAACAACGACCTTACCTAGGCTACTGCCAGCTTTGCAAAATTCAAGGACATACTACCCAAAGGTGTTCCTCTTACAAGGTTCAACTAATTTCAACAAATAACTTGTATCAAACATCTCCATGGCAACCAAAGGCGAACTATATTGCAACTTTGAATAACCATCAAGCTTAGCTTCTTGATAGTGGCGCATCTCATCATGTCACCTATGATCTTGAGAACCTTTCACTGCACACCCCATATCATGGAACTGAAGATATGATGATTGGAGATGGCACTGAGTTGCCCATAACACGTATTAGTTCCGAAATTCTTAACTCTTCTCACAATACCTTTAAATTAGAAAACGATCTTTGTGTGCCTGCCATGAAACAAAATTTAATTTCTATCTATAAACTCTGCACATCTAATGAAGCTTCTATAGAATTCTCACCTTTTGATTTTCTTATGAAGGAACTCGACACAGGGAGAACATTGTTGAGGGGCGAACCTAAAGATGGAGTCTATGAGTGGCCTTAATCTAATCCAATTTTAGCCTTTTCCAGTGTTAAGACATCTTATGATTGGCATAATAGATTTGGGATCTGTTCAGATACTTAAATGAATTTTGTCTTATAATAATTTGAGTTCAACATCATTTGTGCCAACTGATGTCAATTGTAATGCATGTCTCTCTAATAAAAGTCATAAGTTACCTTGCTCACATTCCACAGTAACTTCTTCTCGTCCTCTTGATATCATTTTCACAGATGTCTGGACCTCACCAGTTGTTTCCATCGATGCATTCAAATACTATGTTATTTTTGTTGATCATTACACCAGATAGACATGGTTCTATCCACTCAAACACAAATCAGATGTGAAAGAAGTGTTTGTCAGGTTTAAATCCATTGTTGAAAATCATTTTCAAAACACCATTAAAACCTTATACTCTGATAATGGTGGTGAATTTATTGCTCTAACAAATTTTTTGTCCACAAATGGCATATCACATCTCACGACACCACCTCACACTCCTGAACACAATGGCACATCTGAAAGGTGACATTTGCACATTGTAGAAATTGGTTTGGCTCTTCTAACTCATGCTTCCATCCCTGTAAAATACTGGTCATATGCTTTTACCACTGCTGTGTACTTGATCAACCGAATGCCCACATCAATTTTGCACTATCAATCACCTTACAAAAAGATTTTTAACCACTGTCCCAATTATTCAAAACTTAAAACGTTTGGTTGTCTTTGTTATCCATGGCTCAGGCCTTATACTAGTAACAAATTAGAGTCCAATTCTAGGCATGTGTGTTTTTAGGTTACTCAATAACTCAAAGTATATATCTTTGTCTTGATCTAAACTCTTCAAAAATATATGCATCCAGACATGTCAAGTTTGTGGAGTCTGTATTTCCTTTTAACAAACTTCCACTTCAAGAATCCAAATCAAAATCAAATACTATAGCCACATGGTTTCCTCCTCCATTACAAATTTCTTCACACCCTACGCCACTCAATACATCATCTTTGGTTACCGCCACTCAACAATCTCACTGTGATGACATTTCCCTCACTAAAACCTCTACACCCCCACAACTCATAAATCAACCTAGCCATACCATGATTACTCGAGCTAAAAACAACATCCACAAACCACAAACAAAACTCAACCTTATAGCTCAACTAGCCAATGCCAATGAAGTTGAACCACATACAGTCACCTAAGCTCTAAAGGATCCCAAGTGGTGAGCAGTAATGTCAGCAGAATTTGATGCCCTGGTTAACAATGGCACATGGGAATTAATTCCTTCATCTTCAACTTATAATCTTATTGAGTGCAAGTGGATTTTTTGAATCAAAAGAAAATCTGATGGTTCTATTGACAGGTATAAAGCATGTTTGGTTGCCAAAGGATTTCATCAACGTCCCGGAGTGTATTTTCACGACACCTTCAGTCCAGTAGTAAAACCAACTATAGTCCACATTGTCCTTAGTATTGCTTTCAGTCATGGCTGTCAAATCAGACAACTTAATGTGAATAATGCCTTCCTACAAGGGCACCTATATGAGGATGTATACATGACTCAACCACCTGGTTTTGCAGACAAAGACAATCCACACCATGTTTGTAAGCTCAAAAGAGTTCTTTATGGCTTGAAGCAAGCACCACGGGCATGATATCATGAGTTGAAAATTTATTTGCTACAGTATGGGTTAAAAAATTCTCTCTTTGATACCTTTTTATTTGTTTACAATGATGGCAATAATATTATGTATTTTATTATTTATGTTGATGATTTAATCATAATCACCTACCATTATTTCTGATTTCATCTCAATGTTGGCCAAAAAATTATCTTTAAAAGATCTTGGCATGTTATCCTACTTCTTGGGCATTGATGTTGTACCGAATGATCAAGGATTCATCTTATAACAGAGACGATACATTTTTGGAGTTTCTATAAAAAACAAATATGTTAAAAGTCAAGTTTGTTGTATCGCCAATTTCTACAAGTACACACTTATCTTTACATAGTGGTACTACGCTACCGGATGCTAATAAATATTGACACATAGTTGGTTGTCTTCAATATCTTCTTGTCACCAGAATTGATGTCGACTTTGTGGTTAATTTCTTATCTCAATTCATGCATAAGCCCACATCAGATCATTGGATCTGTGTCAAACGCTTGCTCAGATACTTGGCTGGTACTATTAATGATGGTATTCAATTTTATCACAACTCTTCATTTAATTTACATGGCTTTCCTAATGCTGATTGGGGGACGGGGAGGAGGGGGGTGTGAATCAGGATTATTTTTCATCTATAAGTGCCTACATAATTTATCTTAGTAAAAATCCCATCTCTTGGTGTTCGAAGAAGCAAAGGACCATTGCCCGCTCCTCCACCAAAGCTGAATACAGGTTAGTACCTAACACAATTGTTGAAATTTCATGGATATGTTCTCTTTTATCTGATCTTCAAGTCAAACTTCCTTCCTGTCCTGTGATATATTATGACAATGTGGGAGCAACTCAACTCTATTCAAATCCAGTTTTCCATTCACGATTGAAGCATGTTGCAATAGATTTTCATTTCATACGAGAAAGAGTTCATAATGGAGCATTGCGTGTAGCTTATGTTTCCTCAACCGATCAACTTGCTGATGCTCTCACAAAAGCACTTCCTTGGTCTTAGTTTCTGGAACTCAAATCTAAGATTGGCCTGCTCACCCACCGTCCATTTTTTAGGGGCATAATGGCAAATCCTTTTCCTTGATCTTAGGAACTATAATTCAAACTCATTTTACTGTATATTCTATATCATTATTCTATTACATATGTCCTATAAAGTAGACAAATTTGTTGTACAATATTGTCTATATATTCTTTTCCTATCACCATTAATAAAATACAAGTTCAATCTTCTTCACTTCACCTACTCTGTTACAATGTATGTTTGGTTCGCTAATTTTTTTTACCTTTAAGCTATTCTTCAGATTCCTTTGAGTTGTTGTCTTGTGCCTGATGCTCTGTTTTGGACAAAGACTCGAAATGTTGTTTATTCGGTGAAGACTTGTTATTATGTTGCTCGTCAGATTTCTCAAAACTAGTTGCCTTCATCTTCGTCTAATTCAAATGTCAACTCTATCTAGAAATCTATTTGGCATTTGAATGTTATGCCTAAAGTCAAGCTATTTTTATGGAGGTGCCTTCATGACTCATTTTCAGTTTGTGCCAATTTAGCGAAGAGTGGGGGGAGGGGGGTCCAAGTGAGTACAACATATTTTCTTTATGGTTAGGTTATAGAATCAAATATTCACTTGTTTAAAACATGTCCCTGGGTCAAGGTGGTGTGGGATGTTTCGAGCCTTAAAGCTTAAATTAATCAGATTCAGGTTTCAACAATGTTTGAGTTTTTTGAGCAGGCTAAATAGTTATGTTCTGTAGTGGAGATTGATTTGTTTGTTTATTTTTGGTGGTGCATTTAGTTTAATAGAAATCAATTTAGACTTGGGGAAGTCGGAGTTTCTACTGCTCGGTTGCATGCTCAGGCAGAGAAAAATTATCTTGACTATTAAGATCACCAGCGTACGGCTAAGGACAGGGTGATTAGCAGGTCTGGTGCCCCTAAATGGTAAGCTCCTCCTGTGGGAGTTGTCAAAATCAATGCAAATATTGCTATGGATAGACTCAATAACACTGTTGGCATTGGAGTTATTGCCTGAGACTCTCTTGGACAAGTTGTTTTCTCAACTAGTTTAATCTCACATGCTTATTTTGATGTAGAGGAGGCCGAGGCTCATGGCATTTTCTATGGCCTTTCTCTTATGTAGGTTTTGGGTTAAATATGGTGATTTGTGAATCTGATTCTCTCCTTGCTACATCTCGACTTCAGATGGATGGTGCTGATATGTCAATTTATGGCATAATTCGTGATGATATTCTATTTTTGGCCAAGAAGATGCAATCAGTCTCCTTCAAGCACACTCCTCGAGTTTGTAATCGTGTGGCTCATAGCTTAGCTAAGTGGATACTACTATCTAAAGAGAATTTCTTATGCCATGCTCAAGTTCCTTTATGTGCCCAATCTGATGTAATAGCTGATTATGCCTTTTCTTTAAGTTAATGCAAGTTCCTCTTCTCTAAAAAAAATAGTACATTAATTTATTTTTTTTCGAACTAAACCATATCATTTCATTAAATACAAGTAGAATACATCATGGCCCAAATACAAAGAGAGGGAATAAAAGCCCACACCCTAAAGCCCATAAACTTCATCTTCAAGCCAGAAACCCTAAAATTGCAAACAGGGTTCTGCAACAACTTCTTGAGTGGCAACAACAGCAGCCATGGTGAAGGGAAAAAGGAAAAGCTCCAATATCATTTTTTGATAACTCATCAACCCAACAACGTTTTTGAAAAGACCATTAGCATTGGAGAGCAAAGTAGTTACATTAGAAGCTTGGAAAGTGGGAATGAAGATGTAGACTTCTTCCATCAACTTTTTAAATAGAAGCCATGAAGATCTCGATGATACAGTAAAAAAGCTGCAGATCTCCACAAAACCATTACAACTTTACTCAAGCTGCACATTAATATCAAAAACATATCCATACATATATCAAAATAGATAAAGCAATAACAGATAATATTAAACACAGATCTTATTATAAAAACATTAATACATAAGAAACTGAACAAATTTGGGTGATTTTTGGACAAGATTTGGCCAAAAATCACCCTAGAAAACGTAATATCAAAGACTGGAGACAAAACAAGCTATAGAGAAGACGAGAGACAAAATCCAATTATAGCGAATTACTATATTCAAAATTCTAGTGTTTGTATTGATATATCTTCATAATCTCTTTTAATTTTTTTTCTTGTTCTTCATCATTTATTGTAAAAAAAAAAATCCTCAACGCCAAATACGTTTGGTAAGTTTTCTTGCATCTGCGTTTATTAAGTTTTAAATTTGGATCAACCCACTATAAAGTTTCTAAATTTTGACATTTTATTCTATTGAACCCCTCAATTTTTATTGTATTTTATTAAGTCCCTAATATTTTATTTTCATACAAATTAAGGATAAATTAGACTAAAATAATAAAATTGTGAAATAAATTATATTTATTCTACTATAATTATGATGTCGGTGATAAGTTAATCTCCATGGATATTTGTCCTTACACCTTGCTCTCACCTTTTTTCTTTCATTCTTCATAAAACGTATCTCTAAACTTTTCATAACAACATATTTAGCAACAGCGAACCTGAATCGTTGCACAATTTCGTTACTTTAATTTAATTTGTCCTTAATCTATACGAAAATAAAAAATTGAGAGATTAATAAAATACAATAAAAATTTAGGAACTCAATAAAATAAAGTGTTAAAGTTTAGAGACTTTATAATGAGTTTACCCTTTTAAATTTTTAACATAAAAAATAATAAATAAAAATGTCATTTATTTTTCTCAAAATATCTTGCATAGTATTGTATCTCATCTCTCGTAACCAATCAAATAGTAAGAACTATGCTTTGTGATATTTAAATCCTTACAAAAATGTTGAGGAAGGCACTAATAAAGGATGGACACGTATTGAGTGCAGTGGTTTTGAAGCTGACAAATTATTAAATTGTTTTTTTGTTGTGGTAGATTTACAAAAATTATTTTTATTTAAATAATATTTTTAATTTGAGTTGTTTTCAAAAATTATGATGTATACATCGTATTAAATTAATTATTAATTTTTTTTGATCTTTTTTATAATTCTATTTCTGAATAGAGAACAATTTTTTTTTTCCATCAATGATTTTTCCATTTCAACCTCAAAACTATGCTTGAAAAGGGCCTTCTATTTGTTAATTGTGACTGTGACCTCTTCTCTAACAAAAATCAGTAGAATTGAGAAGGGTGGAGATTTTTGCACTCCAATTGATTTTTACACTTCATTTTTATTTTTTTAGAATTATAAATTACATAACTATTCTCTGTATTAAATTTTTATTCTTTTATTAATTACAATTACTAAATTACCATTTTTTGTATTTTTCTTCCAAAATTTGTTGTTTGATGTTTAACATTTTAAAACTTCTTGTTATTGAGTTTTCTTTTTGCGCTAATAAAATTTGATATGGTAAGTTATTTTTTTTATAAATACTCTTTAATTTTTAACTTATCTTGATCATAAAATTTGCACCAATCATAGTAAATAACATATCTTTTATTTTTTATAAAGAGATTTTTTTTAAATATCATATGCACATAATTTTATTTTTTATTTTTATCATTATTTTTTAAAAATAATTTTTAAAAAAAATTATGTGATTAAAAAATTATAATAAAAATTCAACAATAATTCATCAAATAAAAAGTATTCATAAATTCAATACATAGAGCCAAAATCAATTTACATGTAATTTGGATCAAATATATCCCAACAAATACTCTAATTAAATTATACTATGAAAAGTCCATTTGATAAAAAAAATAGCGCTTACTTTTCTATTATTAATATGTTATAACTTGTTTTAAAGATTAAAATTACAACAATTTTTTATATGATGAATTTTCATTAAATTTTTATAATATATGTTTTTAATCATGTAAATTTTTATAGTATTTTTCAAAAAAAAATATGTTAAGAAAAATAAAAATAAAATAATGTGCATATACATCAAAAACTGCTCAAAAAAGTGAAAAAATTTGTTATTTTTTTTCTAATTGGTGCAAGTTTTTTAATTGTCTAAATAAATTAAAAGTTAAAGAGTGCTTATAAAAAGAATAATTGACTGTGCTAATTCTCTTAATGCAAAAAAATGACATAAGTTTGAGCGCAAGTAATTTTATAATTTTAAACATTAAATAGCAAATTTAGATAAAAAAATTAAAAAGAGTATAGTTTAGGAATAGTAATTAATAAAAAAATAAACATTCTAAAAATAGGGTAATTATGTAATTTGAAATTTCAAAAAATAAAAGAAGTAGTGCATAAACAAATAGGTATAATGCAAAAATTCCCACCCAATTGAGAAAAGTCAATTAGTGCCTAATAGGGGGAAAAAATCTATAACAAGTGGTCTCACTACCACAAAAAATATCTATAGCAACAATCATTAAATGTCGCATAACATTAAAAATATGTTGTTATCAATTTATACTTACATTTTTAAAAATTGTTGTTCAAATGTAACTTAATTCAGTGTGGCTATATAGTAAAATAATATTTTCATATCTTGTTGGTATTCTTTATTATAATATTTTTTATTGTTGTGATAAATTTACTCAAGTAATATTTAATAAATATCATAAAAAGTATTTATTAAAAAAAACTTTAATACCTTACTACAACATATAAAAAATATTATTATAAAATACAAGTCATTAATGTTATATTGCAACATTTCATAGTTATTGAATACAATTTTTAATATTACTTGAAAAATTAATTTAGTTATTTAAATATTAAGAATATTATTATAAATTATTGATGCACTTTTTATCAATATTAATATTATATAATTTTATTTTAGTATTTGTAAATATTTATAAATTGAAATTATTTTATAAATAAAAAATGAATTCTATTAGAATCATAATTGAAAGATACAATTTTACTGCTCAAATAAAATGTAAGCATTATCATTAAATATAAATTAGTCGTGAATTCGTGTAATGTGCAGACTGTAAAATAAAATCATTAAATAAATAATTGGAATAAAATAATAACTAAATAAATTTAAAATAAAAATATATCACATTAATTTTATTTTCTTTAATTTTTGTTTCCATAATTTTTTAGTTATAATAAGATTTATTTTTAGAATTATTAGATTAGTATTGAAGCATGTATAATAGTATTTTAGTTAAAAAATATAATATTGAGCAATTAGTGCAATTTTTAAAATTTTTAATGGTTTGAAAAAAAAATACTTTGAGTGATTTAAGGTAGAAAAATATGTAATATATAAATACTTTTAGAATTTGAGTAGTATTGAAATATATATAATAGTGTTTCAGTTAAAAATACTAAATAACTATTATTTACTTTTAATAAAAAAAATTAAGATGTTTAGTAGATTGACACATTACGTTTTAGAGTAAATACTCAAATATGAAGATAGATACTTGTTAAATTTTTGATTTAATGACTTTAATGCTGAATATATACATATATATATGTATATATATATATATATATATGATAGTTACACATTACAATATTGATTGCAACATTACAATTTTAAAATTTTATATAAATACAAGAGAATGAGGGATAGAAAGAAAAAATGGCAATCACTACAAAAACGAATTGGCAACTTTTGTATGATTTTTTTCATGATTTTGCATCATTCTTTTTTTGGCCAAATGGTTTGGCATCATTCAATCCTAAAGATTGGTGATAAATTTAAGTACCCACATAGAAAGACAATTAGTTCATAATTGTCTGTCTTCTTATAGGATACGAATGATTTAGAAGTCTAAGAGAACCATTATTGCTTGGTATTTTGGATTTTTGTAGCAAAAATACAAATACTTTTTCAGTAGTGACATGTAAGGTTTGAAAAAAATGAAATGAAGGCAACATGTCTTGGCGATAATAAAATGCTCAGATCAGTTTCTATGTTAAGTATGTTGAACAGGCTAGAAAGAAAATTAGAGTAGGAGAATTTGCAGAGAGAAAAATAAAAATAATGCAAACTCTATTTAAATTGAAAATAAAAAGAGATAAGGGATGAAGGAATTTTTTTTAATTTTTTAAAGTAGTTAAGATTAAGTTGAGTATGGATAGATGAAAGTTTGAAATAGTCAATAGATTTTCAAATTTAAAACTTTTCTTTCTCATCAAATTTAAAGAAAAAGATAAATTAAAATTTATTGAAAATTAGTCGTGAACCCGTGCGTTGTACGGACTGTTTTTTGTTATTTTTCTAATATATGTTTTATTGTATTTATTTTTATTTTTATTTTTATGTTGTAAGTAAATAAATATTTTATTTTAAGATAACAAATGACAATTAAATTGAAAAATATAAAATCTATATTATAAATATTTTTAAATACTTAAACAAATATAAGTTATTTTTCATAAAATTTATACATTATTTTAATATTTGACTTATAATTTTGTAATAGTAAATTATAATTTTAAAAATACTTGAACATCAACAATGCATGTTTTGCATTTTATATCAATATAATTTTCATTTGTTGGATATTTTAGCTTGTACTTCTAATATTCTTCCCTATTTTCCTTATAAATTTGTTTGTAACTTCTTCTAGGGATAAAATAAGGATCTCTCAATATTTTGCGGCAGTTGTAAAATTTTTTTGTATGATCTATTTTTCAGCAATTTTCCAATATGAGCTGTGTTTCTTTATTATTGCAAAACGTATGTTCAATAATTGCATATACAAAAGTTGCATTGGATAACAAATAATAAAATTGCAAAAATTTTCACATACAATTGAAAGTAGCTTAAAATTATAGGACAAAATAGGGAAGAAGAGGAAGATATAGAATTTACTTTGTTATTTAAAATACAAAACACAAGAATATAAAAATATGCAGAGACACAAAAGCGAGCAAGTCATCTCTAATCGTCGTTGTCGGGGCAAGTCATTAGGATATTAAAATAGCATTTTAGTTTGTAAAACTACTAACATAATTAGTTATTGCATTTTGTGGTCGTTATTGTTACCTGCAATCACCACATGTAATTAACAATGCAATTAATAATCAAGCAAAGTGTAAACCATATTAAAGAAACCAAACAATGCAATTAACAATCTATAAGCATTGAAAAAGTAAATTTTTAGGTCTGATTGATTTAGCTAATTTGCTAGGTCAGTTCTTGGTTTTCTTTTTACTATCACATATAAACAAAAAGAGACACAAAGAGAGTGAGACAACAATGAGAAAAAAGATCAACATAACTAAAATATTTTGTGTTTCATATTAATAAAAATGGAACAAAAGAATAGAAAAATACTTTTGAAGTGATACAAGGACGCAAAAGTGAAGAAGCCAACTCTAACTGTTGTTGCTTGAGCAAGTGATTTGGTGGACAAGAGGAGGAGGAGGAGGGAAAAGATGGTAGCAGCGAAGAAGAATCAGATAATATAACTCCAGAAGCTTAATGCAACCTGAGAAAGACCACAAAGAACAAACATTGCCATCATAATATCTTTAAAAAATATATAATAAAAAGAGTCAATTCCATGAAAAATAATACTCCAGAAATTTAATGCAACCTGAGAAACACCACAAAAAACAGGAATTGCCATCATAAATCATTATTCTTTGAAAAAATATATAACAAAAAGATTAAATTCCAAGCTATTGTATTCCATAAAAATTAAGTATGGCTACTGATCATATATATACATGAGCATCTTTTAATTGACATAAAAAAAGTAAACTTGACATTAAAAAACAATATAATATAATCAATTCGACATAATCAATTGCACCAGAAAATGAAAATAACTCATTTATATCTTGCTCTATTGCACTTAAAGAAACATTGCCAACTTTCTTATTATTTCTATGGGTAAATGCTAATTGATTGGGCTGTTACAAAAAAAAAAAAAAAATACAACGACTACCATCCACTAACAACTACAAACCCAATTCTAGTTTTAACAAAGAAGGCTCATAAACTAAAGCTACTCTAAATTCCAATATTACTTTATATGTGCAGCCAAGCCATTAATGTGTGTGTATATATAATAAAATTGATATCTTTGTACAAAAAAACTAACCTATGCAATTCAACATAATCAATTGCACAACATCTATAAAACATAATAGAAATTAATCTTCAAGACAGCACCTACATAAACATATCAGAAGACAAAAAAAAAAAAAAAAAACTTGTGTATCTTCATTGTCTGCATCTTCCTCAGAAACATTTGAATCAAACTATATCAAAACATATTAGCAAATTTGCAAAATATATGCATACCTTATTAGCAAATTCACTTTGATACCCCCAATGAACATTCAATTTAGAAAACATATGAACTAAGTAAATAATTCAGACAATTCTGAAAAATTTCTGAAGTAATTATTCATTTATTTACTATGGTCAAAAGAAGAGAAAAAACTATGACGTAAAAATATAGAAAACAGGGGTAAATGCTAAATCATTTGGCTGTTACAAAAAAACATCCAAATTAAAGCAGTACATTTCGCAGACTGCTCTTTTGGGGAAAAAGAGTCATTGGAACCTCATTGTTATCTTTATTCTGTGAGATTACACAAAGACAAATATGAAGGTATTGGAGGAGAATTTAGGATGCAAGGTTTTCCCCAAAAGCATACGTAATCAAACCTTATATAATATATATAGATATAATGCTAATGTAGAGGAGATGTTTCAATTGTTTCTTATCTGTGTAAAGACAAAGAAAATGAAGAAATGGGAATTCCAAATGCCATTGGCTGAGCATCCTTTCCATAAGACCAAAAACTCCATGGAATCATCCTATTTTCATGGAAAGCATGAATAATGGTGAGTTACCTATCTGTAATCCAATTCAATATCTTTCTATTTTAATAGTGTATTTACAAAACATGCATGTATACTTTGTTAATGATAATTTTGTCTTGGAGACCTTAACCAGAAATTTAACTTAAATGAGAAATTCTTAAAGAATACTGAAATCAATTGCCAAAATGACCTAAAACTGCTAATTCAAAATGAATTGTAACTTCGTAATGCATTCCACACCAAAACCAATGGCATAAAATAGTGTAAATTCATGTCCAAAGTATAATTTGACACACTTCCTAAAAAAGTGTATGAAATCATGAGTTGACCAAAGCCAATTACATATACTACAGAGCTGTGCTTGTCAAATTTGTATTTTTCCTATTAAAATGTAGCAAATTTACCAAAAGTAAGCAATTCACAAATATCACCAACATAAGATTATGTAAACTAAAATTCGAAAAATTATTTAAAATTTTCAAAAAAAAAAAATCTAATCAAACAATAAAATTAAAATATTTAAAAAAAAAGGGAAAACAAAACAATCAACATTATAATATACAACAAACCCAAAGAATCATAATTTAATCGTTAACAAAAGAATCATAAAAACTCATAATGTAATATAGCAAAAAAAAAAAAAAAAAGGAAGTTCAATACCAGTGGAGCTTTGGGCATTAATTACAGGAAGGAGGGGTGCATTTCGTACGTGCTTAGTCATGGGATTAAACTAAGGAAAACGATAGCCTCTGAACTTGCGGTGAATCAAAATAGGACAAAAGAGAGGAAATTCTTTCCTGAGATGAGAATGAGGAAACAAACAATAAATAAATACGTATTAAAATTTATATAAAACTTTTAGAATTTGAGTAGTATTAAAAAAAATATATACTACATAAAAAATTTTAGAATTTGAATAGTACTAAAATATGTATAATGATATTTTAGTTAAAAAATAATATTAAAAGCTATAATAAATATTTTATTTTAAATAAAAATTAGTAATTTTAAGAATTTACGTATTGAAATTTATATAAAACTTTTAGAATTTGAGTAATATTAAAATATGTATAATGGTATTTAGTTAAAAAAATAATACTAAAAACTATAATAAATATTTTATTTTTAATAAAAATTAGTAATTTTAAGAATTTGACACATTAGATATTAGATTTTAGGGTGAATACTCAAATATGAAGATAGACATTTGACAAATTTTTTGCTTAACGACTTTAAGACTCAACATTTAATATATATATATATATAGATTTAACATAAAAATAAGGGATAATGACTCTGTAAGTCCTAAAAGTTATACCATTTTTTCAATTAAGTCCTATAAATTTTAATTGTTTCAATTGAGTTCATTAACTTTTTAAAAATTGCATCGTTAGTCCTAGGCCGTTAAAATTGATAGATTTTGCTGACGTGTCGGTTACTTCTCAAATCTCCTTCAACTTTACTGATGACGTGTTAGTTACTCCTCAAATAATAGCACTCTCATTTTTAGTTTTCTTGTCGCTCATTGACAAAAGGTGCCATTGCCATGGAGAGGAGACCTGCTAGATGTTACCACCAAATCAAGAAGAAGCCATACCTAAAATCACGATATTTTCATGGTGTGCCTCACCTTAAGATCAAGATTTATGATGTTGGGATGTGTAAAAGGATATAGACTCCCAACAATATGTCAAGGAAAATGGATATATCACAACCACCAGTACTTATTCATTTGTTTTTTATTATCACTCTGTTACACTCTATTTTGTTTTGTTATAACAGAGTCTCTGTTCGTTGCCAATGGTAAGGTTCTTTTCTCTATTCATTGCAAGGACAACAACAACCATCATGCTCAAAAGGCTCCCCACCATGCAAAGTTTAAGTTTCTTGGTTGCCAAGTTCAGGAAGTGAGGTTTCACCAAGTTCAACCGCACTGATTATGTGAAGTTGAAGTCAAAGAATCGCAATGTGCCAGATGGTGTCAATGCCAAGCTTATTAGATGCCATGGATCGTGAGCTAAACGTCAACCTTGAAGAGCATTTTTGTCTGCTTCTGCTTAGGAGTGTTGAGGAATATCTTTAAGGATATTGTTCATTCTTTTAGAATACTAGTTGTTCTGCTATCTTTATTATAATATTTCTAGCTAGCATACTGTTTAAGTTTAATTTTAGCTGATGTGGATCTTGGGATTTTTATGGTTTAAAATTTTTTGATAGAAAATGATACCTTACTTGATTGTAGTATCAAAATAATAATAATAATAATAACACTGCAATCACTTAAGTATTTTAGCTTAGGAATGACTGTTTTGCAATAATAATATTATTATTATTACCATATTTTTTGAAACCTTCCTCTGTGTTGAATCATACCAATGAAAAATAAGTGATGCCAACAAAAAATTGCATTTCTATATTCTTCAGCCAGTGGCGTCTACAATAAATACATTGGCAAGGGCCCTGTACAAGGTGTTTAATATGTTCACATGATCCAGCATGGAACGAAATGCCAAGCATGCTTCGACTATTTAAGTCTTGGAGGTGTTTTTTCAAAAGAACCTATTGCTCTACTCTCATGTCTGAACCCCCGGCCATTAAGCTTGGTTGCTAACTTTTTTGCTGTAGTTATAGATGGTGTTGGCCACTTGATATTTCCATTGCCTTTAGTTAAACGCATGTGGATAGGGGCAAGAATAATCAAAGTATGTGTAGAAAACTGCACCTCTAATGGTTTCCAAATAACATCCATTAGTTTCTGAAACTTAAACATAGAAATTGAACTTTCATCTTATGTCTTCTATTTCTTGCTGTAAGTTGCTTCTAGGATGATTTTCCCCATAATCAGAGCTGAAGGTGTTCAATAGATGCTTTTCTTGAAAATCATTTAGCATATTGCAAATCTCAAACTGTCTGAAAGCAAAAAAATTGAAAGCATTATAGTCAATGAATCCTAGAAGCATGGCATTTTTTTTAATAAGTAGCATTGAATGTCTCATTCTTGTACTTCATTTCCTGATGGCAGATTAGTAATGTAAATAGCTATGTTGTCATGAGCATTTGAAAGCATTAGTGTCACTCTGAATGATAGCGAGGTGAGTATAACAACCTAAGAAGGAACTGATAAAAAATGATGCGAAATCAATAAAGTTTTGCCTACCCTTGTTTTCTAGATCTTGACAACATTTTGAGCCTCATTTATCAATTTTAAAATTCATCTGTCCATATCCCACACTACAAATTGATCAATTGAGCAATGCCCTTTAGACTTATTCCCATGAGATTCACAGTATTTAAACCATGCAACAATTTGCATATATAAGCCCATGCTTTCATGAACATGATCATACTTTTTCCATCAAAGACTGCATGGTTTTGTGCATTTGGTTACCAGAAAGATGGATAAAATCTGCATTAGACTCTACAACAATGACCGAAACACCATCGTTCGGAGCATAGAGAATAAAAGGTCGATGATGATCATTAGGCCAAGTGATGTTTTCTATGAGAGGAAGGAAGTGAAGAAGAGCAATGGAAAGGGATTGTTTGAGCTTGGGGACGAGTACGGAGTTGACGAATGTTTGGGTTGAATCGGCAAGCTGATAAAAGAAGGTGATAAATATAAAGCCGAAATGTCCTTGGTATATATATGGTCAAAGGATGTTGAATCTGACTACTGATGACTCATCATTAGTCATTTTGAAGGAAAAGTGAGAGTTACTGACACATTATCAAAGTTTGTGAATGTCAACAGCTTAGGACTGACGGTGTAAGTTTTAAAAAGTTAATGAACTCAATTGAAACTTATAGGACTTAATTGAAAAAATGGTCTAACTTTTAGGACTTATGGAGTCATTATCCCTAAAAACAATGTTTTTTAATTAAATAAGGAAACTAAACAACAAAAAATGTCACTATAAATATTATAATAAACAAAAATATAACAACATTTATAATAAACATTATAAAAAAAATTTCAATTTACCAAAAAAAAATTTCAAAATATCAATCAGTAACAATATTGACTATAAATATTTTTGATATCAGATAAATGTTACAATAGATAAAATTTTTAATAATAATATTTATTATTAATATAATTTAAGTGTTACTTTATTCATATTAAGTAATAAATATTTGTTAAAAATGTTATTTTTAACGTGTTGCTATATACTATTTCTATTGTAGTGTCTTTAATGTACCTCTCTATGTACATAAGACATATAAATAGAATTTAGATATGTATATATTTATAAAGATATTTTTATATTTTGTAGCTTAGAGTATCTCCAATAGACTTTTCATTTGAGTAAATTTTTCTATTTTAAAAAGCTAATTCAGAAAAATGGTCTTCAATACAATCTTTTTACTCTCTACTCTAAAATATTTCAATTTCCTATACAAGATATTAATTGATATTTGAATAATAGAGGAAAATTTTGTAAAAAATAAAAGAGGGAAAAAATTAAGTATTAATATTTATTGGACAAAACAAAATGAAGATTAAAAATATCAATAGTCTATTGAAGTTGTATAAATTTTTTTATTTTTTAATATTTATATTTAAAGATTTTTTGAGATATTTTTTATTTTAAAAAATATTTTTTGAAATAAAAAATATTGTGAAAGATCCTCTTAGTGTGTTCTATATTTCACTCTCCATTTGTATGGGTCGCCATTGTATATTTCCTCTGACCTTTCAAATCCATGGATGATAAGATAACATTATCTTCTTTTTGTTTTTTGATCACTTTGCACGGTCTGGAGCCATTATTAGAGTATCGAGCTGAAGAAAACAGGCAAACATTCAAATGTTTTGGTCCCAACGGTTTTATTTCAAAATGGGAAATGACTTATACCGAGTCTCGTGAGATTCGTTCATAAATACGTTAAAAGTCAATAATATTTTTAAAATATTTTTAATTAAATTATTAAAAAAAATTATAAATTATGGGTGTTTAAATTTTTTACATGACGACTTTACTCATATACAATTTAAGTTTTAAATTTCAAAAAATTAAAAAATAATTTTTCAAAAAAATTAAAAGAACATTATAATCACGAGTAGCGACATGCGAGTTTATTGCACAATAATATCTTAATTTTGCTATATATTTTATTTTAGTATTAAATTTTAAATTTTTTTCTTTTCAGTTACTAAAATTGTATTTTTATTTCAAATTAAAATATTTGGAACATATCTAATCAAATTTAGTATACTTGGCAGTCAGAATAAATATATTTTTAGTATATTCATCGTATAAGCAACATAATCATCATATGGGTCTTAAAAAAATAAAATTACTAAAGAGAACAAAATTAAAAATAAAAAAATAAAATTATTTTCTAGAATCCACAAGATGATTAGGTTGTTTAATAAGATACTTACTTGATGAATATACTAAAAATATATTTTTTTCAGCTGCCACATATTCTAAATTTTATCGGATATGTTTGATGTACTTTAATCTGAAATAAAAATAATATTTTAGTAATTAAAATAAAAAAATTAAAAATTTAATACTAAAATTAACTATATAACAAAATTAAGGTACTATTGATACAATAAATCCATAGATTGTCACTTGTTGTTACATAATTAGGTGTTGAAATATGTCAGATAGCTGAGTGATGATCCAGTTAAACCTGACTGATATTTTTTTCTTTTTTGACAATTGTACCAACTGGTACAAAGTTAAACCTGACTGATGCTGACTTTTATATTGTCGTATTAGTATTTTATATATGAATTTACTTACCGCACCATATCACATGATATTGTTGTTATTATTATTTTATTACAATCTTACCAACTAGCAAAAACTATTTAAAGGGAACATTATTCCACTAAATTATTATAAAAATGTTCATTTGATTAAAAGTTGTAAGCTTGCGACATATAAATTTAATTATTTTTTTTGTATGCTTCTATATAATCTCTTATTTGTCCTCGGACAAGAGCAGCCCATCTTATTATCTACTTTTGCCTTGGCCCCTCATCTTAAGCAGGATAAGAGTGCAATATGATAGTACCCAAAAAAGAACAAGTGTCTATGATCATGCGCAACTTTGGCATTTTATGTTTTGTTTTATGGTTTTCTTTTCCTCTGTTAAAGTGAAAGCAACACCATCACCATCCTCTATAGATAAAATTGAATTAACAATCTCATCATCATCTTCTTCTCGAGTGCAGAATAATTCAATTATCAAATGGAATAAGGATGATGATGGGTAGGAGTATAACCAAATCAAGCCGACTTGTGAGCTACTCGGAATTGACTCAAAAAAATTTTTAAATCAACTCGATTATTGTCGAGTTGAGCTAGAGTTCGAGCTACTCAAGTAGGTTATCAAATCGAGTTTGAATTCTAAATATGTGACTCGATAGACTCGCGAGTTTAATTGAGCCTCTGGACAATATTATTGATGGGTGCGTCATGGGCTTAACTACTAAATGTTCCATGGAATTTTTACAAAAATATTCATTTTTTAGGTCAGATTATCAGCAAAATACCCTCTTTTTGTCAGATATTACACGCGTGCCCAACTTTTATAAAAACTTACACGTGTTGCCCACTTTTCCATCACTTATGTAAGTTGCGTTTCCTTGCTCTTTTTTTTTTCTTTCCCTATCTTTCCCTGTCCTTCCCACCATCGCTCCTCATCTCTAGCTAATCAATAAGCTCCATTTTAATTTCTTGGAAGAAGAAAAGAAGCGAATAGCAATTTTCCCTTTGCTTACTCACATCACCCGACAAGGCCTTGCCAGTTCTTTTTCTCCTAAGCTTATTCTCATAATGGTCTCTTCAACTAAATCTAAAGCAAAAACCACAACAACAATGGCATTGAGGCGCAGAACTCAAGTTCCAAATCCTTTTTCTCCCTCTCTATATATGCACGATAACGCTGATGATGTTTGCTGTGAGGAATGTGGATCTGGCCATTCATCGTCTAAGCTACTTCTTTGCGATAAGTGTGATAGAGGGTATCATTTGTTTTGCTTAAGACCCATACTTGTCTTCGTCCCTACAGGCTCTTTGTTTTGTCCTTCTTGCTCCCACCAAAAAGAACTTAAGTGTAACCACATATGCTTTTAGATTTTTGGGTTTTTGTTTTCTTTTGTTATTTGACAGCTTTTTGGGTTGTGATTTGATTATAATTTGCTGATAATTGATTTTGTGTTTTACTGTATTGTGACATTTTATAGTCATTGTATAGAATCTCATCAGATTTTCAAGTTAATAATTGCTTTTTTTTTTGTTACGTGCAACCTTCCCTCTTGTTCGAACCAAAACCATTGATTTCTTTCACATTCAAAGGTCCACTGAATCAAATTCAGAATCTAAGTCAAGGTAAATCCTCCTACTCTTAATCAGTTTTCATTTATCATTAAAATGTGCTATTTTGTTATAATTGAGTAGATAATACTAATTGGATGCTCATCGCCCCATATTTTCAGAGAGCTTGCAAGGCCCTGTAACTCAGTATGGGATTCAATTGAGCAGGACTTGCATGGCCCAAAATGTCTTATGTTTGGTAAGCATAAGTGCTCAAAGTGCTCATCTATGAATATATTTGAAGCCAATTTGTCTTTTGGTCAATGTCCAAATGAAGATTTTGAGAACATTTCAGGAAAATTTATTTATTGCATCACTAGTTTTTCACAGAATGTTTGGACTAATCTAACTCTTAGTTGCCATTATTTGAAAATGTTCAAAGATGCCATGGATTTCATCTTGCATGAGAGCTTGTCAGATGTATCAGATTTTAAAGTTAATTTAGTCAGAAATCATATGGATTCATATCGTTGGACTGAGAAAAGTATGTTTGGATTTGAATCGAAGTTCACTAACCAAGACAGGATAAATATTTTTCAGCTTGGCGTCCATTGCTTACTTTATGGGGAATTTTTAGCTAGCATATGTTATGATAAGCATCCTCATAGGACCATTGAATTTGAGAGGGACCATTAAATTCGAAGTTAATTAGTCAGCTTTCTTTGCATGGCCCAATTTCAGAAACTAATGGATATAGCTGGTTCCAGAACATAAGAGCTCGTTCGAAACGAAAAAAAATCATCTCTAGCACCACCGCCACCACCGCCGAGCAATGGAAGTTCTGAAATTGAGGTGAAACCTCAAAATTCTAAAGAGAAGCAAACTAAACCAGATGAAACTCAGCTAGATGGGAACTTGTAAACTATAAATTTTTATTTTTTTATAAATTATTCTCCATAAAATGATAATTTTTGTTAGATATTGATAAATAAAAGGGGTTAAACTTGAAATTTATGCTATTTAATTAGCTTATTCATTATTATTCTTGTTGTTGGTGTAAATTATGTAGTTAAATGCATAATTTATATTATGTTTGATGAACCATATCAAGATATAATCGATACTAAACAATGATTTATATTGGAATTGGAGCGTGTTGAAAATGCAAAATATGTGGCATATTCATTATTCTGTCAACTACATTTTTGAATATTATTCGAATATTTTCTGAATATTATTCGTATATGTTGAAAGTGCAAAACATGTGTTATATCATTATTCAACATTTTTGAATATTATCCGAATATTTTCTGAATCTTATTCATATATGTTGAACATGCAAAGCATGTATCATATTCATTATTCAACATTTTTTAATATTATTCATATATATTCAGAATCGTATTCGTATATGTTGAAAATTCAAAACAGGTGTCATATTCATTATTAAACATTTTTGCATATTATACGAATATTTTCTAAATCTTATTCGTATATGTTGAACATGTTAAACATGTGTCATATTCATTATTCAAAATTTTTGAATATTATCCGTATATTTTTGGAATCTTATTTGTATATGTTAAAAATGAAAAACATGTGTCATATTCATTATTCAGTTATATACATTTTTGAATATTATCTGTATATTTTTGGAATCTTATTTGTATATATTGAAAATGCAAAACAGTATAAAAACAGTATATGATTTGAATATAATAAGTATTTGAAACACATCAACCTAATATATATATAAATATACATATTTATATTTGAGAAAAAATTTCTGAATTTTTTTCGTATAAGTTGAACATGCAAAAAGGTGTCATATCATTGTACAATATTTTTGAATATTATCATAATATTTTCTGAATATTATTTGTATATGTTGAAATTGCAAAAATGTATCATATCATTATACAACATTTTTTAATATCATTCAAATATTTTCTGAATCTTATTCATATATGTTGAACATGCAAAATAGGT
>CATIWM010626778.1:0-17008 GCA_949671775.1 Mallotus repandus
TTTTACCAAATAAACCTAATTTACTAATTGATTTTAAAATACAGAAAATTAAAATTCCACTATTTTCTCTCTGCTGAGGCTATTACAATCCCTACGTACAGTAATAATTACATGCCCAAAAATCAAAGATAAATACACAACGCAATTACCACTAAAACGCAGAAAATAAAATAAACCTAAAACTACATTATTTTAACAAGGATTAATCCATGACATTCCATGGACCTTCATGGATCTAATCCGTTTAATCTCATCTCCATGGTATAGAATGTTTCCACCACCATAATCAAAGAAACAAAACAAAAAAAAATCAAAAATTGAGTAGAACAAACATAAAAATAAATAATAAAAAAATAAAAATAAATAAAGTAAAAGGAAATGATCAAACGCAAAGATGCACTATTGATTAGCTCCTCAGAGGCTTTGTTTGGTTCACCATTTGAATAGATTTGCTATATTGATGTTTTCAATTCTAGGTTTTGATTGCTTTTCCAAAAGAATCATTAATTCCTGTAGAAAAGGAAAATTTTTCTTTTTAAAATGAAGTTCACGCCAAAGTTTTTTTCAGGAAAGAAAACTTTTTTTTCTCTGTTTTTCTCGTCTCTTTTTTCTCTTTTTTTTCTTTTGCCTCCCCACTTTTATTTCCCGTCAGATTAACACCCACGCTATTCTATCATCCCAAACGATAAAGACTTTATCTTTATCGTTGGGGATGATAAGATTTCAATTTATTTACAGATAAAAAAAATTAAGATAAAATTTTATTTTTTATTTTTTGAAACTAATTTTTAACCAATCAAAAATTAAATAAATAATTTCAAAAATTAAAAAAATTCCGGAGTCTGGTCGAAAGTGTAGAATTCTTACCGGAATTGTAGATTCCCGATCGGAATTCTGAAATTCCGATCCAAATTCTGGATTTCAATTTTTTAATTTACAAAAAAAACTCTTGAAGAAAAAGGGACTTTTCAATTTAGCCCGTAAAAAATGCAATCAAGCCTTAGGATATGAAATTCAAATAGTAGAGACCTATTTGCAATAAATTTTCATCATTGGAGTCCTCTTGCGGATCCATACTCTAGTCATCCTGAAATTGGGTGCTTACAGTATTATTTGTAAGAAATATATAAGAACGAAATTCTTCTTTTCTCAATTATCTTCTCGATTATTAACATCAACTTCATGCATCTCACTAATATCAGAGTCATCTATATCTATAAGGGATAATTACATTTTTGGTGTTTGAACTTTTCAATTTTTGCTATTTTGCTGTCTTATCAATTTTTTTGTTCAATCAAGTGTCTAAACTTCACAAAATAATTACAATTTGGTGCTTCCGGTGAAAAATAGCTAGCTGGAGTGATGATTGGGTGAAAGTGGGTCCTACTTTTAAATTACATGGATGCCACATAGGATTATGGTTAATGACTGGACACAATTGCCTTTTTTTTCTCCCCTACTACTCTGAAATTAGGGATTTCAGTGTGTAAAAAACTTAAGGGAAGTTGTCCGCTTGCAAGAATAACTCAAATTTTTAAAAGAGACTGCAGACTGGTAAGGAGATGATCACCTCCTTGACGAGGCAAATGCCTTTTTCTAAAAGGTAATCACCCCTTAACTAGAAAGCCAAGAGGTGATCACCTCTCTACCAAAGAAAATGAGAAGTTGCATAAGTTTTGGTAGAAAGGTGCAAAACTCAATTGTTTAAAAGAGAACTGTGCATGCAGAGACATTCAAGTGATTTTGAAATTCGAAATAGTTTAATTAAATTGGCAGATATCTAGCCAAATAAAATTTATGTAGAACAAACTTCTAAAACATTAGAATTGACTATTATAAGAATGTCAAGCAGTTCAAATAAAAGGAGGTCCTAAGCTACGGAGAGTTTTACTCGGCGTCCTCTAAATCATCTCCCTCCTCGGCGTCATCTCCAGCATTTGGGGCACCTATGGGCTGCTCCTCTCTATCATCTCCGTCCTCAGCATCATCATCCTCATCCTCGTCCATCTGAAGAATCTCCATCTAACGCTCTAGGGTTATAATCCTCTCATGCTGCCTCTCATCACAATCATATGTAAGTAGGTTAAAAGGTCAGCAAATCAGGCAAGCATGCATATATATAGACGTAGGGAGTGTTACTCACCCTCCACTGCTGGGTGATGTCCAGCATATAATCCCTCTAAGCCTCAATTAATCGATACATGTAATATCCTTGCTCCAAGGGAATCTGTGTTGTTAATGAAATAAGTAATGCTAATGAACATGTTAAGAATTTTTCAAAGAACAAGTTGATGGTAAACTTATATAGTTGGTGCCAACAGCTGAGGAGGCAGGTATCAAACTCTCATCTAGAGTCAAGAACTGTTGAGATAGTTCTCCAGGAGGAACCCAACAACGAACCAAGGGATTTGGGGTATGATCAAGACTGCCCACCGATGAACCCTCGCCACCCTGATCAGTGCGAGATCTCCACAGAGGCCTCTCTTATGCCTGAGGCCTAACCTGAGGTGCAGGTCTAGTCACTGCAGCCTGTAAATTAAAAAAAGAAACCAAGTCAGAACTGGATAACTCGGAAGAAAGTAAGCTAAGAATTAAGAATATACCTGAGAAGTGGAACCAACGGTCAAAGGCACTCGCTGTAATAGATGAGTCTAAATAAACTCCCGGTATCGACTCTTGAGCCGTATGGTATGATCCATAATAGGCACTCCAGCTATGGCCTAAGCAAGATCAACACCCTCCAACTCATGTTTCCAAAGCATGCTTCTAGGAGGAGACCCGGGGATGCATCTCGCCCTAACCCCCCGATTCTAGTTGAGGACCTACTCACTAAGGTACTAGACCTGGTAGAACGACCAGCAAAAAAGAACCCTCTTCTGGGCTAAGGGTCGAGAGTGTGTCATCTTCGCATTTCATCAGTCTTCGGGCCCTCACAAGTCGTTCTGAATCTCCAAAGAGAACTAACAAGTAAGTGAGTTGAATTTAGAAGATTACTAATGTGGTTGTAAATGTTTTAGGTACCATATCATATGTTAAAGCATTCAAATATCATTGGTGATTGTGCACTCGAGTCAGTTGCTTCTTCAAGACACATCTAGCACTCTATCTACTTAAGGCCAAAAAATCATTCCCTAGATGTGTCACTCTGATAACTAACTCCAATTCTAAGGCCCAGACCTGTCAAAGAAGCATTGTTAGCTAATGTCAGGAAATAGATATATAGAAGGATCGGGAAGGGAATGTAGGATATAATTTGCTAGAACGGTGTGCCAGAAGCCGTAGAACCTCTTAGCTCCACGTTCGACCTCGTCCATACTCCTGTATAGATAGGCCAGAGCACAGCCACCCTAGTCATATGAAGACACTTGATCCAAGTCCCGCATGGACATCGAGAACATCAAATCCGGTGAGCTAGCAGTGTTAGTAAAGAGAGTGGTGCCGAAGAGATAAAGCAGGAACACTCGCACCACCTGGTCAATCTCGCGAGGGGAGGTCATTGCTGTGACCCTCTCCTAGGTATAGAAGGTCCGGATTAAATCATGTTTGAAGGTATGCATCCCCTTCATGTCTGGCACCATACCAAAAAGATGATCGACATAGGTCAGCTTGTCAGGAGATATATAGTGAAAGCTCACATCGAAGGGAACGGGATCTCCAGCACAGGCAATCCCTGTAATAGCAGCAAAGGAGATAGGATCCAACATCATCTCTCCAAATGACAGGTGAAAGATGTGTGTGGTATCAAACCACCTCTCCATCAAAGCATGTAGGGGCTAGTAGTCTGTCTTCCCTTGCTCCTCGGGGAAAGAGAGAATGAAATCCTCGAAGCCGGTGTCCTGAATCCGATCTTTCTAGTTATCAGTGAGCTCATCGTAGATGGCTCGAGCTCCGTGAAAGTTTTCGACACCCTTGAATGCCGGTGCTTCATGCTATAAAAAGAAAATTAGGGAAGTCAAATTAGTATATGGTCATTTAAATACCTTAGAATTGAGACAGAAAACCCAAAGCGCTGATGAGCCTGTCCAAGAGGTACAATGCCTCTTTCCAAGAGACGATTGCCTCTTTCCAAGATGCGATTGCCTCTTTCCAAGATGCGATTGCCTCTATAATGAAGAGGTGATCGTTGCTCTACCAAGAGGCGAACACATCTTAGTAAGAGATGATCGCCTCCTTGAAGAGGCGATCGTCGCTCTGCCAATAGGCTAACGCCTCTTAGTAAGAGATGATCGCCTCCTCGAAGAGGCAATCACCTCTGAGGAGTAAAGAACAGTCTTTGCACTAATATTTTGGTCAAATCCATAAATAATTCACTCATTCAGTCATGTTTTTAGTCCTAAGTAATGATTAAATTATTACTACTCCTAACCCATTAGAATTTCGCAAAGAAAATGAAAGAATTTAGGTACTAACCTCTCCGGATGCAGATGAACACAGATGAGTCCTCAAATCTGCAAGGAAAGGAACTATATTGCCTCTCATAAATCCGAGGCTACATGGAGCACAAGTAGAAGGAGGAATGTGGTCCCATGCCGAAGGAGGTGGTGTCCTTTCATCACCCATTTTTGAAAGAGTGACAGCGCGAGAAAGAGGAAAATAAGGAAAAGAAATAGAGAAAAAGAAAAAGGAATAAGGTTTTTTTCCTTTTTATTAGTAAAAAAAAAGCATGTGTTCCTTTCAAAAAATGAGAGTCAATCGAGTGAGAGGAAAAGAAGTGATGTAAAAAATCAAGATGTCAATGAGTGAGAAAGGAATATTTCTTCGGGTGACTCCTGAAAATTCAAGTTGAAGTCGAAATTGTTAAATTGGTGACTAGTTGGGCGAAGTTCCCAAGATGATGTAGCGTATTGGAACTGTGAAGAATTCATTTTCCAGTTTGGTCGGCCTGTAACCAAGGACAAGCTGTGGAATTTCTCTGATCGAAGTATCAGAATTGAGGAACTGCCTCTTGGGCTAGGAAAACCCGAGGATGACAGTGTGAGTTTTCCATTTCAAAGGGACTAGCTCTCAGGCTAGGAAAACCCGAGGATGACGGCTTGAGTTTCCCATTTCATAGGAACTACCTCTCGGGCCAAGAAAACCCGAGGATAACGGCATGAGTTTCCCATTTTAGAAGGATTACCTCCCGAGCCAGGAAAATCAGAGGATGACGGCATGAGTTTCCCATTTCAGAGGGATTGCCTCTCAGGCTAAAAAAACTCGAGGATGACAGCATGAGTTTCCCATTTCAGAGGGACTACCTCTCGGGCCAGAAAAACCCAAGGATGATGGCGTGAGTTCCTCTTAAGTGATGAGTCGAGCTTGATAGAGTTCCCAAAGATCACAAATGCAGGAATGACTGTTCGGGTTTGAATCTCCAAAGTCTATGGTTGGTGAACAATGCATTGGGCCAGGAAAACCCGAGGACCACAAACATGTTTCCAAATTGAAGAATTCACCTCTTAATTGAAACTCGGGGATCAGGTATGTTGTTTGTTGTGTTTTATTTGTGTTGTATATGTTATTTTTTTGAAAAAATTGAATGCATGAATGTATTTTTTTTGAAAAATCGAGGGACCCAAATTATGGACACCCAGTTCGGTTGGCCCATGATAGGAGACAAACTATGGTTGTTCAGTTTGATTGGTCCGCAACAAAGTCTGATGATAAAGATTTTGACCTTCAAATGCAAGAAAAAATCCAAATTCCTCTTAAATAAGCTAGGCCCAAGACCAAGCCTAAGCCCATGGCCCAACATGCAGCAACAATATGTCAATGGCAGCAAGAAGGGACCCACCACCTCATCTCTCTACACTGGGATGTGCATGGGTGTATTTTTTGAGAAAAAAAGGAGGGCTAGAGGGGATGGTGATGGGAAAGGTGTGGTAGGGTCATAATAGGAAGCTTTGTTAAATGAGGGTTAGCAACCAAAAGAAGGGAAGGGACCAAGACTCAAAAAAGGCAAAAAAAGAAAAAAAAAAAGAAAGAAGAGATTAGAGTATTCTAGGTAAGAAGAGGGGACATTCTTGGATCAAAAGGAGGATTCAAACTTCAAAAGATCATTTTTTTCTTGGAGGAAAAAAGGTATCTTGCATTGAAGTAAAGTTCAACATTTGAAGCCAATCTCTGAGGGCAAATCACTTTGAAAAAGCTCATATTTCATATTTCTTTTGTACTTTGGGAAGTTTATTTTTGCCTATTGTAGGAACTTGGGATGAGTTTCCACTCTAAGGGGATCAATCCCCTTAATTAGTTCTTGAGAAGGTTTTGTGACAGTTTATTTTCAGCATATTTCTAGTTTATTTTTCATATATTTTCTATTTATTTCTCTCCTATTCGAAGTAAAGTATTGTAATCCTTAATTCTTTCCCCATTTATTTTAAATGAATGGTTGTAAATTATTATTTTTTATGATTGTTGGGACTTAAATGCATAAATGAGATTAATGTGCAAACTTAAACCTTAATGTAAAATTTGACAATTGATCGAAAGCAATTTTAATTTGTAGGTTAATAAAGAAACAATTGAATAATTAAAGGTAATAAAACATGAAACACAAACGGAGGCCAACCGTAAGGTCAGGTGGACATTCAAACGTCCATACCTAGTTTCCGAACTCATTCTCTGATGACGGCTTATAAGAGCCTCTGTGGAATCCAGTTGCCATATAAATGTGTACTGGCTTTTATCCGGGTGGCGACTCCATCTCCATTTAAGCTTAAGACCTATTTCGTATTTCCTAGTGGGCCCTAAGCCCATACAGTGTCGTGGTCGCCAACACTTGGGCGCGCGCTAAACCCTGCCGCCTACAAATATCATAATATTTCTACCTAAAAAAAATATTATTTTTATTCTAAATATTTAATAAATTATCAATTATATAATACTTTTAAATTTATATAAATTTTTTTTCCAACTTTAAGAATTGTGTCAATTTAATTTACTCAATTTTAATTTAAGAATCTTATTGTATGTTCAAAAATTATTTTTCAATCCCTATAAAATAAATTTAAAATTTGTTTAAATTTTTCATTTTCTTTTTCTTTAAAAAAATATACAAGAAATACTTTCAAATTCTTATAATTTTTACCACTCTTAAAATAAAATGAAAAAAAAAATTTCATAATTTATCAACTTTTTCACCTAAAACTCTTATATTTTAATTATTTTAAACTTCACTTCTCAACATTCAACTGTATTTAATTAAGAAATTAAAAATTTTAATATTAATTAAAAAAATTTCAAATTTTCATTATTTTTATATTTATAGATAAAAACACTTACTTTATTTTTTTTTTATTAATATCAATATTAATTTATAACAAATTAATTTACCAGTTTTATTTTTCTTTCTTATTGTTTTCATTGATTAATGCCTATAAAAAATTGTCATCAACAACTATAAAAGCTTCAAGCCGCTCTCAAATTTATATCGAAAGTTAATATCTAACTTTTGCAAGTTCATGTCCTAAACCTAAGGACATAAAAGAGAACCTTCTCTCCGATTAACAAAATTTATGGCTTAAATGAGCAAAAGCAACTAAGCATTATTGAGATTTGTAAGCGAACTTGAATTAATTTTTTCAAAAATTTAGCGAATTTGAAATTTATAGTTAACAGCATTATTGATCCAATCATATAAAAAATCATTATTTTCAGTCTCTATTTTGTTTCATAATTAGTCACTAATTATACAGATTATTTTTTCTCCAAGGTTAGCTATACATCATTTCAGTCACTTATTTCTAAAGTTCCATGTCAAATTTGCTCATCAAATGTGCCAGCAAGTAACCACCCTACCTTGAACCTCACTCTCATTCCTTCCTCAATATCCCCCAAAATTGTTGTTAAAAAAAAAAATGTGCCAGCAAGTTTCATTTGGAGTAAATCTCAATCAATTTGGCGTTATAATTCAACTTCATTCCAAATTGCAATCTCACTCAAACACGTTATCTTCATCAAACGCGGGCCTAGATCCGTCAAGAAAATTCATATATGTAAAACCCATTAAGTGACCAGAAGTTTACTTATCAGCAATCGAACTTTAACTCAAATGAACTTTGGGTATTTCACAATCTATTGATTAGTTTATATATTTACATATATATATATATATATATATATACTTATGACATATTTTAATTTTTTTTTACTATACCCATATTTGGTTTCCGGAATATACCAAAAATAAAATAATTATTTCATAAAAATTAATTATTCTTTGCTTTGATTCAAATTTTATTATGAAATATCAATTCTATGGAATAACAATTCTATAATTTTTGAAGAATAGCTATCTTTTAAAAACTAAAAATTAGGGATTCTTTATCTCTTAGAAAAGACTATTTTTACTTTTACCCCTCTTTTATGTTTAAGCTCTCTTACTGTTTATATTATTGCTTTCTCTTTTTTAGAATAATTTAATTCAAAATTTTTTAATTTTTTTTTTAATTTAATTGAACTCTGATTTGATAATTATAATTTATCTGAAATTTATTTATTTTATATGTTTATATTTTTATGATTCAAAAATTTTAATAAATATATATGTGTTGCTTGCAAAAATTTTAAAAAATTTAAAAAAAAAATTTGGTTTAATTAACTAATTTTCAATTTGATCTTTTTTTTCTCGATTGATGCGAAAACTACGGGCATTTTCTCAGAAAACACAGGTACTTTGGAGTTTGGAGATTCAAAAAAATTTTAAAAATAAAATTAAAAAGCAAGAATTTGAAAAAAAAACTTTATTTTAGTACCATTATCTTTTTTTTAGGATAATTGCATTTTTTTTATATATATTTTGATCTATTACATTATTTTATTCCTAACATTTTAAAAAATATTTATTAATTATTATATTTTATTAAAAATAAAATTTCTTAATTTTTTTGCTGGGAATAAAATAGTGCAAGGATAAATAAATATAATGATAAATAAATATATTTTTTTAAAATATCAAGATGAAACAGTTTAATAGGCAAAACACAAGGGAAATTTTGCAATTTTCCTTTTTTTTACACTGTTATACTTCAACGGTGAACTGTCATTTGGACCCTTGGATTACAGTAGTCTGAATTGAACAATTCCATTTTCTATAAAAGAAATTATTTTTACCTAATGATAAAAAAAGTACTTTTTAATTTTATAATCTTAAATTAATTTTTAATCATAATGTTAATTATATAATAAAATTAATTTCAATTATATTATATGTATTGTAATTAATATTGTATTATTTTTTATAGTAATGCCCTATATTTATTTTTAAAATAATAAATATAAATATTTATAATTAAATATTGATGGTTAAACTACGATAGTGATTTTAAATATTTATCGTTTGGATAAAAAATAAAAAATATTATTTTGATCAGAATTATAAATTTATAATATGATTTTTTAAAAGTAACATAAAAATAAATTTTTCATTTTCATTTATATAAATTAGATATTAGTTAAAAATAAATAATTAAAATTAAAATCAGAAAATAAAATTATATATATATAGAATGCTAAACAAATAAAAATTAAACTTTTTTTAGCCACTAGCCTTTTATTTTTTGCATGGAGTTGGCGTAGTAGTTTCAAAATTCATTATCTCTAACTTGGACACGTCCCCAAAACATTCAACATAAATTCTAATTTCTTGAATTATTATTTTTCATAAATACTTTTTTAAGAAAAATATGATTTCAATTGAAATTTAGTTTTATAAAGTAGTAAAATTTTTTATTCTATTATTAAAATTCATTTTGCAAGATTTTTCGTGCTAATTTTATTAAAAATTTTATTATTTTAAATATTATTTATGAACTTTGTAATATTATCTTCTAGGAGATGAATGAAATTTTGTTGCAACCGTGGCCTCCTCGATTCAAACTCCTTCCACCTCACCTTGCCATAACAAGTGGAGTAAACTCTTTTCCCTAATTTTTAGTTTATTTTTATTTTTTTTCCCTTTTACATGCATTTCATGTTTATTGGTTGTGAAGTTTCTATTTTTGATTTTTTAGTTATGTTTGTACATTGTATATATTATATGTTTTGCATTTGTGTACCCTACACACATTAAAGATAATGTGCGATTCGGGGGGGGGGGAGGGGGGGGGGGGGGGGGGTGGTGGCAGTCTTTTTTGGAATAATTACCGGCCAAAAATATCTTTTCATGTCAAAAATAGTAATTACTTTTGGGATGGCAGTTGGCATGATATTAACTCCTATTTATTTATTATCTAGAGCGAAGATAACTGTCAATGCTTCTATTGATGTAATTTTTCCAACTATATTTAGTATCATACATATAATGATCATGGTGGGAATCGCCACTAACAATGCCTGTACGGTTGTTCAATTCTATCTTTTTTTTTTTTATTATTCTTTATCTCTCCTTATTTGGGACCCTATGCTATTCACCTCTTTAGGCTTCTATATGAGTCGAGAAATGGGTTTGATTGTCCAGACAACCACTTATTCACAAACCTCGTGTGGGGTGAATAGTTTTCATTTCCCATCTCATGGGGTCCTCCACTTCTTTCTAAAGAGGGATTGTCAACATAGAGGAATTTCCTACATATCTGACTGAGCTTAACAGAACCAGAATCAAGCCCAATGTAGTTCTTTTCGAAAGGGGGGGGGGGGGAGAATCATTTTGCATTTTTGCATTTTTAGTACATTTTTAATATATTTTAGGTTGCATACATTTGCATTTTGCATTGGTATAATTTGACCCAAATTTTTGAAAATTTTGATGCTCGATGTTTGAATTTTTTTAAAGTTATCTTAATGATGAATTTTGTGTATGTTTATTGGTTTTGTTAAGCCTATGTGTTTTAATCTCCTACTAATGGTTAGTTTGGTATCTTTTAAATTTGGTTAACACTTAGAGTTAAGAATTTTTGAGTTTTTAATCAATCTAATGCATGTTGCTTGCTTGATCATGATTGTGAATGACTATTTTATGAGTTAGTTTTTTGAATGAGCTCAACTCCTCTTTAGGGTCATTTTTAGTTGTATGCGAAAGAAGTCGTAAAAATACTCTTTTCCATTTCTAAAAACAACAAAAAGAAAAAAAAATATAGTGCTTAGGAACTTGAATTCCATCTACTCCAATGCTCTTTTATAAGAGTAGGAGTATTCAAAGAACCCTCTTGAGGTGTCTACATTGAGTAGTTCGGGGGAACTATCGAAAGAGGGAAGAAAAGCATAAAGTGAAAAAAGAAGAAAAAAAAGGGATAGAGTTGATTTCCGCATACCAAATTAGAACTACCTTAAATTGGAGTCTTTTTCATTCATGTATGCTTTTCCCAAGATTTTAATTTATTTTTGTGTGATTATAAGTAGATAACATGCTCTTCACTTGGTAATTTTAATTCTCGACTTGATTTGTTAACCTTGTTTTGAGATGTGTAAACTAGTTATTAGGAGGAGATTGACATGTAAGCTTGATAAAATTTTGAATATACACCTTGTTCATTACTTTGATATTGTGTGTTCTTAAGTTTGCTTGATGACAAGCAAAGATTCAAATGTGGGGGTATTTGTTAGTGTCAAATTATGCATTGTTTTAGAACTTTATTTCGCATGCATTTGTATATTTTGAATAGCATTTAGTATAGAAAATCATATAGAAATATATCCTTTTATATTTGGTTTTGTTTTTATAGGGAAAAGAGGTTTAGAGGTGAATTTTGGCCAAATGAGCATAAAAAGAGCAAAAACAGAGAAAGAGAGCAGAGTCAGGTTTCTATCACAATCACAACAGACCTGTAATCGTGGATCAAATGCAACTAAATTTTTTGTTGCGATTGCGACAAACCCGCGATCAGAGATCCCTTGCAGCTAAACTTTTGTCACGATCGCGAAAAATCCACAATTGCGACACAGACTTGTACTGCTAAACCTTTTGTTGTGATTGCAAAAATGCCACAATCGCGGGCTGCTTGATTCCATATATTTTTAGCTGATTTTTAAGCTAGCACACACCCATTTTTGAGGGGGGATCCAAGGGTCATTGGAGAAGGCTATAAAAGAGGGACCAAAAACCTAATTTTAGAGGTTAGAGACCATATTCTAACATCTAATCCAATACACCCAAAAGAGAGAAAAGGAGAAAAAGAAGCCTGGAGAGGAAGCACTCATTGAAGATCCTAGAGCTCCTTGATAACTTCTCTCTATCCTTTCTCTGTTGTTTATAGAATGTTGTTAATCGTTTGGGTTTTATTTTGATTGATTATTTAATGCTAAAGCCATAAGTGGCTAGTTTACTTTGTGTTGTTGGGGATTTGAGACCCATTTGATTCAAGTTATGAAATAGATTTAATTTCCATCTTTATTGCATATTATGTTTGTTAAGCTTATGTTGTGTGTTGTGTTATGGCCAAATACAACCCTTGTTTAGATTTATGCATTGAGAGATGGTGGATCTAATAGACCCACATACATAAGTTAGATTGGTTAAATGTCTTGAGAAAGCTTAACATAATCTAATTCTCATATGGGTTTTGCTTAATGCCATGTTTAATTGATTTTGGCTCAATCTTATAGTAATGTTGAGCATTAGATTATGACTTTTAGTGTCAAATGATTTATATGCATGTTAAGTTGAGTTGTATCACTCGAGAGAGGGCTCTTAATGGATTTGGTATGAACCCAAGATTTATAATTGATTAAATGAAATCTATCTAGTAACTTGATGATTATTTGGCTAACAACATTGTTTTTATAATTGGTTTCCCTCCTCCATCATTTAGCTTAGTTAGTATTTTATTTGCTAGATGTATTAGTTTCTTATTTTACTTGTCAATATTTGCTTGTTATTTGATTTATTCAAATCCTATTTGCAAGCTCTAAACTAACTCAATTAGAACTAATAGGTGCTTAGTTCCTAATCCCTATGGAGACAATACTCTACTTACTTCTATATTACTTGTTCGACCCGTGCACTTGTGGAATCATAACACCCAAACAAAGCACAAGAAATACACTCTCTAATATTCCTGTTTTTCAAAAAGCCAAATTGATTACAGTAAATTATTCTTAAAGCAATATCAGCAAGGTGATCTATAAGAATTTAGTAATAATTTTGATACTAAAATTACTAAGAACAATTGGGCGATATTGATCAATAGCAATGGCCTCAACCACCTTAGGTATTAAAACTATAAAACTGCAGTGTATTCCTGAATTCACCTCTCTTGTGTTAAAGAAGCTACAAACAGCAACACAAACCTTATATTTAACCACATCCCAGAAAGTTTTGTAAAAGATACCTGAGAAACCATCTAGCCCAGGAGCACTCTGCGCATCCATATAAAAATAGTATCTTTGATTTCATCCATAGAGGGACAACAAACCAAGGAATTGTTATCAGCATTAGTGACACTATGAGGAATCACAGTCTTGATGAAATAAATATTAGTTAAACCGAAGCCTCATACTTGAATAGATTTTGATAGAGGTGCTCAATAGGAGGCTTTTGATCAGTTAGGACACTATCAATTTTGAGTTGATGAATGCCTTGATCAGGCTTTCTTCTAGCAAATTACTGAAGAAAGAAATTAGAACTATGTTCTCCTACTTCCAACCATTTAGCTATGCTCCTTTCCTTAAAGAAAATCTCTTGTTATCTAAGATAGAGATCAAGATCCGCATGAGCCTGCAATTCACGACTGTGAAGATTATTAGAAAAATCATGAAAAGTGATATGAGCTTGAATATTTTGCAACTGAGAAGTAGCACAAGAAATATTATCCTCCAAATAGCCAAAAACCTCCTTATTCCAAATGTTAACATCCTTCCTTAAATGCTTTAACTTTGCACCCCAGAGCTGCATAGGATGAAAAGAATAAATAGGAGTTGACCAAGAGTTAATGACAAAGTCCTGAAGACCAGGATAAGTTATCCACATAGACTGGAAACGAAATCTGAAAACCATTCCATCACCAATCCCACACAAAAGGAAAATAAGAGAATGATCTGAATGGTGCTGAGGAAGAATAGAACAAGAAATGTCATTCCAGCTATTAAAAAACTGTAAATTACTAAAGCCCTATCCAAATGGTGATCAACATGATTGACACCAGTATTGCCATTACACCAAGTGTAGAAAGCTCCCTTTGAAGGAATATCCGAAAGAAGACAACTATCAATGAAAGTTCTAAATTCCCTGTAAGGTCCTGAAGCCAGAGCTCGACCTGTTTTTTCATGGGCTCTCAAAACTACATTAAAATCACCTAAAACACACTAGCTGGAAGAAAAATTAGTTGAAATAGATTATAAATCATGCCATAAATCCAATATGCGATTGCGCCAAATGCTACCATAAATAAAAGAAAATCTTTATAAAACATTATCATATAAACATCAATAGTGATATGTTAAAGTATGGATATGACAAAAAGAAGGTGAAGGAAGACCTTTTTTACCCAAAACCCAAATTGAAGCCAAAGGAGAACCATTTTAAACAAGTAAAGATAAATCCAATTTATCCCAAAAATCATTTGAAATAAATGAAAACATAACCATAGGTTCCATTAAGCAAATATAATCTAGAGAAAATTGATGACAAAAAGATATGAAAATGCATTGAACATTTAAGTTACCCAAGCCGCGACAATTCCAGAAGAGCGCCTTCATAAGTTAAGTTTATCTGGTTTTCTAGCTACCCTCTTAGACAGAGTAACATTATAGTTTCCTTATGGATTTAGCGATTTTCTATGTCTGACAGTTGTTTGAGGTTCTTCATCAATTTCTGCATCATCTGCCTAAGAAAGCTTAGCATGATCAGACATCTCATACGTTACCTTTTTGGATTGTTCCCTTTTTAGACTATTCCTTACTAGTCATTGACACCATCTGGGCCAAAACTTCATCTTGAGGATTTTTCGCATTGCCATCAGTAACCTAAAAATCAGACTCCCTTGCATTAAAAACCTGATGCCTTTTAGAATTCAGAACTTGCTGCCAAATGCATGGTGACCTATGTCATCAGAAGTGTTAATTACCTCCTAAACATTTAAAGGAATGTCAGAGTTTATTTCAATTTATAGTTGCTGGAATGCATTAGCGATAAGGACATCAACTGTTGAATTAGATTTTGGCTTCCAAATGCATTTTTGTTCATTTGTTTTATTAGGTTTAAATCGTGGAGCTTCAGGCTGTGCAAGCTTCTTACCCAAATGATAAGTTATAGGACTATGCCCAATATTGGAGCAGATATTGCAAAACGCAGGGAGATTTTTGTATACAACCTTAATGAAGAAACTCTTCCCAAATCTTTCAATAAGTAAAGTCTCCGGAAGAGAAGAGGATAAATCAATATCAACCAAAACTCTCGTATAGTGACCAAATTTGCCTATAGCAGTTGCATTGTCTATTTTTAATTAAGCACCAATTCCATGAACAATCGTCTTTAAAATTTGTCGATGCCAATATTCCTAGGGTAATTTGTATAAACATATCCCAGTCTGAGAATTAGTTGATTTTTGGGCAAGGGGATCAAAGTCCAGAGTCCAAGGTTGTAATCTCAAAATTCCTGGTTTCAGCATTAGCGAACCTAGGCTCCAAACCGTACTTTTCTCTGTAGCCAAAGAAAAAAAATTAAATGGTAAAAACCACGCCCAAGAGAGATTAGTTTCTCGGTATTATGAAGACCCCATATTCCTATGAGTTTTTTCTTCAAATCAGCCAATTTCCAGGGAGATTCTCCTTTGGATAATATAATACGAGCAATCAAAGCATGTTCATAGGCAACAAGACATTGTTCATAAAGTTATTGGTTGATCTTTATGGCTATATAACCCCCTGTATTTGTAGCAATGCTATCTGAAGAATCAGGAACAGTGAAAGATTTTGTGACTGCCATCGCATATGATGGCTTTGATGTCTCAAGGGTTGTGGTTGTTGTGTGTTTAGGCAGATGGGGCGCAAACATCTCACTATGACTAAGGAAATCCATGGTGAAAAGAAAAAACCAGACAGCTGCGCCGCGGCCTAGCAAGCTGTGATGAAAAAGAGAAAGCTAGGGTTGAAATTCCTTCAGAGCATTTTAACTATCATAACTGTCACATATCAACTTTAATAAAGATATAACTAATTAAAAAGTAAAAAAATCCTTTCTTATTCTAATTAAAACATTCACCTTTTATTCAATTAAAAATACATTTTTCTTTTTTATTCAATGTAAATAAAAATGTGTAACTTATCAATTATTTTCTATTTTTATTTTATTTATTCTATTATTATTATTATTATTATTATTATAGTTATTTAATAAAATATAAAAACTTATTAAATAAAATTGTTATAATAACTTTTTAAACTTTCACTTTTAAATTTAATTAATTTGTAGTTTTAAATTTACTAAAATTATTTAATAATTATATCAAAATGTTATATTATCAAAAGTCCGTGCAAAACATGGATTGACGACTAGTTGTACTATTAAATGCCCAACTATTATAAAATTATTGATTTTTTAAAAATTTTTCTTTATATACTACAATTGAACTTAGATAAACTTCAAATTTCAAATATAATTTTATAATGTAACAAATTAAAATACTTAAAAATAATAAATAACATACATTAATATACAAATTTACAGTAGTAATATATCTAATACTTCTCCGATAATTAGTTATTTGTCCAATTTATCTAATACTTCTCCAATAATATATCTAAAAAATTCGTATTCTAGTATATTGTCAACCAAAAAAAGTATGGAGCATTACTTTGTCTAGTGAGGATTTATAGATGTGATATTTGGAGACTAATTCAAAATTAACAATAACTAGTTGTGAATTCGCGCGTTGTACGGACTGTAAATAATATATATTTTAATATAAAAAAATAATTATAATTAAATAAATAGAATGAAATGAATAATAACATGAAAACTAAAATAAATAAAATAAAATAATTCTTAAATTAAATTATCAAATTTAACCAAACAATTAGCTAATCATAAACTATAATAAAATATTATATAAAAATCAATACACTTAGAGACAAATTTAAAATAAATACCGAAAGT
>CATIWM010627060.1:0-14440 GCA_949671775.1 Mallotus repandus
TAATTTACATTTAAAATATCTTCTTTTTCGTTGTTTAAACAAACAAACACAATTAGTATTACAATAGTCAATTTGCAATCTCTGTGGGATCGATATTTAATTACTACTTGTACGAATCCGTATACTTGCGGAGAACCATCATTATGCCCTTTATTGGGTTGGATAGGATATTGTTTAGCCTTTTTCTCAATGTTCAGTCGAGCCTTCTCATGGAGTTGTCTGACTATTTTAACCTTCTTTTTCCTATCTAAATTAACTCTATCCTGCATAGGCAAAGGAACTAAATCCAAAGGAGACAAAAGGTTAAAGCCATAAATAAGTTCGAAAGGTGAATAACCTGTTGTACTATGAATAACCCTATTGTATGCAAATTCTACAAAAGGTAAACACTCTTCCCAAGTTTTCAAATTCTTACCAATTATTGCACGCAATATAGTACTAAGAGTTCAATTTACTTCTTATATTTGTCCATTTGTTTGTGGATGGCAAGTTGTAGAAAACAACAATTTAGTTCCAAGTTTACCCCATAATGTTCTCCAAAAATGGCTTAAGAACTTGACATCTCTGTCTGATACTATGCTCTTAGGTGCTCCATACAATCAAACTATTTCTCTGAAAAATAAATTTGCAACATATGTGGCATCATCTATCTTATGGCAAGGAATGAAATGTGCCATCTTTAAGAACTTGTCAACCACAACGAAAATACTATCTCAACCCTTTTTGGACCTTGGTATACCAAGCATAAAATCCATAGATAAGTCAATCTAAGGTTCACTAGGTATTACTAAAGGCATATATAAACCATGTGGTGAAACTCTAGACTTTTCCTGTTTACAAGCAACACACTTTGCACAGACTCTCTTTACATCTCTTTTCATGTGTGGCCAAAAAAAATGCTCACTCAAAATATCTAAAGTCTTTTGTACACCAAAGTGTCCCATAAGACCTCCTCCATGTGCCTCTCTCACAAGTAACTCCCTAATAGAACATTGAGGTATACACAACCTATTTTCTTGAAACAAATATCCCTCATGCCTATAGAACTTACCAAAGGCAACCTTCTCACAAGCAATGTAAACATTGCCAAAATCAGCATCATTAGAATACAAATCAGTCATATGTTCAAAACCTAACAACTTAGCATTCATTGTGCTAATTAAAGAGTACATGCGAGATAATGCATCAGCAACAACATTTTCTTTACCTGCTTTATGTTGAATAACATAAGGAAATATTTCAATAAACTCAACCCATTTGGCATGCCTTCTACTCAACTTACCCTGTCCTTTTAAGTGTTTTAAAGACTCATGGTCAGTGTGAATTACAAACTCTTTTGGCCAAAGGTAATGCTGCCATGTTTCTAAAGCCCAAACAAGTGCATATAGTTCTTTATCATAAGTTGGGTAATTCAATGTTGCTCCACTAAGTTTTTCACTAAAGAATGCAATAGGGCACTTTTCTTGCATAAGAATAGCCCAAATCCCAATGCCCGATGCATCACATTCAATCTCAAAAGTCTTAGCAAAATCAGGTAATGCAAGAAGTGGTGCAGTACATAATTTTTTCTTAATCAAATGAAATGCATCTTATTGTTCTTTTCCCTATTTAATACCTACACTTTTTTTAATTACCTTTGTTAATGGGGCGGCTAAGGAACTAATGTCCTTTACAAACCTCCTATAGAAGCTTCCTAGCCCATGAAAACTCCTCACATCACCCACACTTTAGGTGTCGACTTCTTGGATAGCCTTAACCTTTTCACTATCAACTTTAATCCCATGAGATGACACAACATATCCTAAAAACACAATATGATCAGTGAAAAAAGAACACTTTTGAAAATTAGCATACAACCTTTCATTTCTCAACACATCAAGTACATAATGCAAATGCTTAACGTGCTCATCTAAGGTCCTACTATACCCTAGTATATCATCAAAGTATACTACAAAAAAAATTCTAAAAAAGGTCTCGAAACATGATTCATAAATCTCATGAAAGTACTAGGTGCATTAGTTAACCCAAATAGCATAACTAACCATTCATACAAACCATGTTTAGTCTTAAATGCAGTTTTCCACTCATTACCTTCCCTCATTCTAATTTGATGATAACCACTTTTAAGATCAATTTTAGAGAAATAGCAAGAACCATGTAACTCATCAAGCATATCATCAAGTCTAGGGATATGATGTCGATACTTCACTGTTATCTTATTGATAGCTCTGCAATCTATGCACATCCTCCCAGTCCTATCTTTCTTTGGCACTAATAGCATTGGTACTGCATATGGGCTCATACTTTCCCTAATATATCCTTTCTTCATCAACTCCTCAACCTGCCTTTGAAGCTCCTTTGTTTCCTCAGGATTACTTCTATATGCTGGCCTATTAGGAATGACAGCTCTAGGTGTAAAATCAATGTGATGCTCTATTCCCCTTTTTGGTGGTAAGCCATCTGGAATCTCCTTACGAAACACATCACTAAAATCCTATAAAAGAGATGAAATAACACTAGGCAGAGAAGAATCAAGGTCAATGTTAGAAAAATAAGAGTCTTTATACAAGAACATATACATTGGATGCCTAGCTATAAAGGCAACCCTGACACCTGCCTCTTTTACATAAAAACTCACTCCTTTCTTTCTATTTTCACTCTTTTGTACTTGACCTCTTTTATTTTGAGCTCCTTCTAATATTTTCTCTCTTTTTTTCTCACTTTCATCATTTTTCTTTTCAAACTCACTCTCAATTTTTTTCTTATCCCTTACTTTCTTTTTCTCACTCATGAATCTTTAGTTGGTCGTCATATACTTGTCTTGGAGTTAATTGCACAAGAGTAATAGAACGCCCATCCATAATGAATGAATACCTATTCTTGTACCCATCATGTATAATACTCCTATCAAATTGCCATGGATGACCTAGAAGTAAGTGGCCTGCATGCATTGGGACTACATCACAAGTCACCTCATCCTTGTACCTACCAATAGAGAAAGGAACTATTGCCTGCTTTGTAATTTTAATTTCTCCACATTCATTCAACCACTGTAGCTTATATGGTTTAAGATGTTTAATTATTATTAGATTCAATTTCTCCACTAGCTAAGTGCTAGCCACATTGGTACAACTGCCTCCATCTATAATCACAATACATACTCTATCCTGGATCAAGCATCTAGTATGAAAGATGTTGTCCCTTTGAACCTCATTATTTTTTTCCTTAACTTGCATGTTGAGGGCTCGCCTGGTGACTAAGAGTTTTCCATCCACAGGATACTCTACATTCTTATTATCACTAGCATCCTCTAAATGTGGCATGTAATTCTCATCACTGCTTTCACCACCGGTCTCATACTCTCCATCCTCCCTAATGAACATTGTCCTCTTATTAGGACACTGAGATGTTATATGTCCTCTTCCCAAACACCTAAAACACTTAATATCTCTATTTCTCCCTTGGGTACCTTCAGATTTATCTTCAATTTTCCCTTTTCAACACTGCTGCCATTAGTTTTAGGCTTTGATATCTCATTTCTAGGCTTAAAAGGTGCCTTCTCTTCTTTCTTTCCCCAATTCGGCTTCCGTGATGAAGAACTCGAATTATATTGCTAAACCTAGATGTACCCTTTCTCTTGAGTTGCCTCTCTACCTTCATGGCTATATGCACCATGTCCTCAAGTTCTACATAATGTTGTAACTCCACTATATTGGCAATATCCTTATTAAGTCCATGAAGAAACCTAGCCATGGTTGATTCCCTATCCTCCTATATATTGGCTCTAACCATAGCAATCTTCATTTCTTTATAGTAGTTCTCTACACTCTTGGAACCCTGTATAAGACCCTATAATCTCTGGTACAATTCCCTATACTAAGAACTAGGGACAAACCTCTTCCTCATTATAGCCTTCATCTCATCTTAATTGTACTCTCATGGTTTCTTCTTCTACTGACTATTTGTTGATCTCACCAAATCACAGCATAATCTATGAACTCTGCTGCAGCTATCTTCACCTTTTTCTCTTCAGCAAAGTTATGACATTCAAACAATAGCTCAACTATCCTTTCCCAATCTAAGTATGCATCAGGATCACTTTTACCTTGGAAAGGGGGAATTTTCATTTTATTGCCACTCAAGTTACTATCCAGTCTATCTTCCCATTTACCTTGATCTTTCCAATTTCCATAGAATCTATCCTCAGCAAAACCATTACCTTGAATTCCTCTACCTCCTCTACCATCATGACTACCTCGACCTAATCCCATGTTTTTCCTCACACCTAAAGTGGTCACGTTGTCATCATCCTCATAGTCATCTTCCTAATCGGCCCTATAACGTCCACCTTTGTGCAAGTCTGGGGAATTTCTTTGTTGATCCTTTTGTAAAAAAGCTATAGCCTTTTCTTACTTCTCTAACTTTTCTCCAATTTGCTCGAACATCAAGTCCATCCTCTCAAAATACTTGTGCATGGATTTTAATTGAAAAGTTAAATCTATCTCTCCTCCTTCACTTATTTCCTTATTGTTACTAGTTGGATTATCATTCTTGTTTTGTGACATGATTTAACCAGCAAAATTAGTTAGTAACAAAGCATAGAACCTCATAAATTCACTCTCTTATGTGTTTGCACTCCACTCACTCACAAACAACCCTCTTATCTCGTGTTTTTCACACAAATAACTAATGAATAACTTCTTAATTCACTTTTAAATGCTTCCACTATAGGCTCTTATCAAACTAATTTTGACTTAATTAATAAAATTAATTGCAAGGACTAAAATGAAAACCTCCTCAAGGAATGACACGTATCAATAATACGTATGAAAGAAAATATAAGAAGTAAAGAATAAAGTGATAATAATGGATAAGGGAATTAAAAAAATTGATAATAGATTTTAAGAACAAATAAACAAGATTTGAACAAAAGTTGAAAGGAAAAATTTCAATGATGGTGAGAATTCAGCTTTAAGGAATGCTTTCCACCAAGAAATAATGATGTTGAAATTCACTTAGTACCACACAAATGAGAACACGTACAAACTTATTTCTTTACCCTTTTTTATTGAATTTTCTCTTTTTTTTTTTTACTTTTTTTTCTTTTCTTTTTATCTTACTTTTCTTGTTTTTATTTCACTTTTTTTCTTTTTTTATTTTACTTTTCTTTTTTATTTAATCTGAATTTTTTTATAATTTTAATAATTATGCAAAAAAGAAAATAACTTCAAACTCACGTAACCAACCTACCCAACAAAGAGAAAAAATAAAATTTGGTGGTGGATTAAGAATATTGAGAACTATTTTGATGTAATTCAAAAGAATAATAGAGAGAAAAAAAATTTATGTGGATTATTCTTTTTCTATATATAAGATGCAAGAAAAGGACAAAAGAAAAAAAATATATGAAAATGAAAGAAAATGCAAGAACACACAAAGAACAATAAAAAAATAATTAAAAGAGGATATGTAACCTGTTTAGAGCCAAATCACTGATACACAAACCGATATGAACCCCAATGATATAGCAAAGAGACCCAACATCAAATATTTAGCAACAATAGGATTGTTTCTAAACAGATTGTAAATAATTGATTTCCACCCTTGACCCGTTGATTAGCAACCAAGAACTAAGAATAAGAAAGCAATTTAAATAGACGCCACTCCCTTTACAAAGCAAAGTAGAGGAAGATAAGTCAAGTTAGACGCCACAATCAAAATGATTGATAAGTCTGAAATTAGTTCTTTTAAGAACCAACGCAAAAGCTTTATAAAAGTGATATTTTATTTATCATTGGTGTCTTAAGTTACAATGAGTAAAGCCTTTATATAGGCTTAGAAAATATAACTACGTACATAAATTTAGACTCCTTAAATTAAGGTGACATTAATTAGCTATAATTAACATTTTTTGTTACTACTGTTTTTAACTCATTTTTAGCCTTGAGAACATCCGAATCGATTGCTGCCCAAAACATAAAATTTGTTGCTTCAGATGTTAGCTTTAAATGAAATCTTGAATCATCTGATTTGGAGTAGTATTGAGGAAGATATGGGCTGAAAACTAGCTGGTGTGCAGGCTGCCCGTTAAAGCCGAATTTTAGAACCTAAAATGTTGGCCCATTGTTTATTTGGATCAAAGCCTTAAAAATATAATATAATCATATATAATGGCTATTCTATCTTTAAATAAATAGTCCAATATAAATTCAGGCCTAAATAGCCCAAAAATAAAAGGTAATGTGAGAAGCCGAAAAAAAATACATGTGGACTTTATGAAAATGAGCTCCCATCTTGCTTTACTTAATTAATACAGTAATTGAATCATGTTAATAGGCCTTATTGAAACCTTCAAATATCTCAAATCATGTGAAGTAATACTCTTATTTTGAACTTCACAAATCAGCCCATTAATACCTTCTTTAGCTCTCTTGGTTCTTGACCCTGTCATTGGCCCGCCAATATTGTATAAGACATTTAATCCTTTGTGATTTGAATCAATCCCATGTTGATCTCCATCAGCTAGTGTGGGGGAGGGTCATATATTTTTCATATTTGCATGACCCATCCATTTACCTTGGAAATCATGCATATATATATATATATATATATATAATGAAAAATAATAATAATAATAATAATAAAACATAAAATAAATTTTTCGTAATTTGTTCACTATTCATTAACTCTCGAATTCTCCACATTTTTGCAATGCCTGTCCTTAAAATTTTTATTTTGATTTTTATGCAAAAAATGATGGTCAGTTACGATTTGAGGGTGCAAGTATATAAGTTTGCTATTTTGATTTAACTATCAAAATATTGAATGACTTATTAATTTTGATAGTTGAACACGATCATTATATATGAAAGATTTAGTTCTTACAACCTAAGCATGAACCGAAAGACTGAATTTAAGCATGAAATTGAGAGATTAAACAAAATTCTACAAAAAAAAATCTCTCTTTTCTTAAGTTAGAGTAATGTTTAATTCTAAATTTTTACATGCTCTCAATCTACTCTAATGCTCTAAATAGAGTAAGAGTATCTAAAGGACCTGCTTAGCGGTATCCACGCTTAGTAGTGAGGGAACAGTAGGGGATTACTAAGAGTGAGAAGATTTGATTAGAGAGAAAAAGGATGAGATAGAGCAAAAAACGCACTCATCAAATAAAAGAAAAGATGTTGGAAATGGAGCGTAAAATGCATTCACAACCAATTTTGTTTTTCTCCTAAGGTTATGGTTATTAGATTTTAATTAGATTATATCCTTGGGTTGTGATTAGTAAATCATTCATATATGGTGCATTTTTGTCTAATTATCTTCTTTAGGAAATATGTTTCAGTCTCGGTGTTGTCGATTTGCATATCTTAGAAATTGTAACTCTTTGGTTGTGATTGAGCTAGTGTATAAATTTCTATATCTAATTTTTGCTTGAGCACAAGCAAAGCTCTAGTGTGGGGGAATTTTTTAAGTCTAATTTTACATATATTCTAGAGCTGAATTTTAATGAATTTTGAATAAATGGTTAGTAATAATTAGGAAGGATTTAGGTTTAATTAAGCATTTGTTTTAAGTTGGACCTTCATTTTTGTTTCCAATTGATTTTGGTTTATTTAAGAGTTTTTAATTAATATTAATAAATATTCCCCTTTTTTTGTAAGTAAGTTTAGAAAAGAATTCTAAAATAATCAAGGACTGGTGCGACATGGGTTACATCATGGCATGCTTGTGCCTATGTCCTATTCTGGAAGCTGAAATAATACAGTATGGCTTGAGACACTATATGATAGAAGCCATGTTCCCATCTGTGCAAATTGAAGAATCACGAGGAGGTCATCATAGGATGGCACATGCCATGATGGAAACTGTGCCATAAAATGAAGGACATGACACCAGATGCAACACGCCATGATAGAAGCCATGTCGAGCAGAGAAAACTTCCTTTTTGAGAATCCAAGTGCTAGTAGGTTTTCTATAAGATCTAGCTTATAAAAGGGATTTTAAAAAAAGAGCTTGGAGGGTTGTTCCATTCCATTAGATTTCATTCTATTTTGTCCACACTTTTGAAAGCACAAACAAGCGCTTAACGAAGATCAAAGAAAGAGAATTTGTGTAAGAATCAAGAGCAACAATCATTATTACTTCTTCTTCATCTTTAACTCTTTTTATTATGTTTGTGTTCATTGTCGCGTCCATATGTGGCTAAACTCTCCTTAAGGTTTGGATTTGTGTAGCTAGTCTATTACTTGTTTGGATCTTAATTTCCTTTCAATGAATTAATTATCAGTAAATTTTACAAGTTGTGCTTAATTGTCTTGTGTTCGATTTTAGGCCTGATTGAATGCATGTTTTTGGGTAGATTAGAGACAGTGAAAGTTGCATGATTTATCGGCTCATAGACTTGTAAAACTTGGGAACCTCAATCATGAAAGTAGACGAATCCTTCAGAGAGTAATAAATCACTAAGGAACTTAATGAACCCTAGTTAATTGACGTGACCATGAAAATAGGTTGTAATTAGCTTTGGTATTCTCAGATGAACTCGAAAGAGACTCTAGGTAATTTGAGTGATTTACCCTTGACTGAACTAATGAATTGGACTATGAAAAGATCTTGTAATTTGAGTAATAGTTAGTAAAGCAAATCCGGGCTCTAGTTTTTAATTATTGAATTTTATTAAGAATCATCTCAACTTTTAGTTTTCTTTTCCTGTTAATTAATTTAATATTACATTTCAATTATTCAACTTTGTTAGATTGTGGAAATACAATTAGGGCTGGTACTTGGTATCAATCTCTTCGTGGGAACAATACTCATATTCACTCTTTACTATTTGTTGCGAACCGTGCACTTACGGAATTTGGCTAACAACTTACAATCATAAAAAGTACAAAGAGATGTAGCTCATAGGGGTTTCTAAACCTGAAAAATTCAATATATAAACATGAATGGACCAAAATAAACAACAAATTTGCATACCTTAACTGCAAATTGTTAAAAACACACATACAAAATTAGGACAATTGGCCTCAAGAAATAAATAATAATAATCAAATGAGAAATTACCTACTAAGGTGAATTCAATTTCTATCTCAATTGAGGAAAAATGGCAAAAAAAAAAAGACAGTGAAAGAGGAGAGAATGTGATTTTTGGATTGAAAAAAGAGGGTGAGTGATGGATTAAAATCTTCCATGCTACTGTTAATCTTCTATGGAAGACATAATTGTAATGATAAACAAAATGAAAAGACAGAAAAGAAGAACCTGAAGAGTTTTAGATTTGGAACGATGACACTAGAAAGAGCTACGGAAATGAAATTTATTGTTGGCTTCTTAGGTATGCCACATGGCAAAATTCTAAAGCATTATGTTGTAGAGCTCAAAATGAGGTGGCAAATTGTATGAACTTAGCTATTATGTATTTTATATAAATATATATATACAAAAAATATGAAAAATATTATTTTTTTGGTAAAATAATATCATTTTTTGTAAATATAAAAATTGAAGTGTTTACTCATCATAATTCATAACTTGATATATTTTTTCATTAATTTGTTGCATTATAGAAAAACAAACCATTTTTTATAAAATTAACTTTTATAGTTTTTATAATTATATAAATTAAAATTATTTTAATAAATTTTACCAAAAATTATTTTAAATTAATAAAAAATAGTGATAGTTTACGAAAATATATCAAGTTAAAAAAATATGAATTCTATACACTTTGAAAATATAATGTTATTTCAAAAAAAAATATTTTCACATTTTCTATCAATAAAATAAATTTTCAAAATTAAGATTTTTCTTTACAAAACTACCAACCTAAAAAAACATTTTCAATTGATAAAGTGGCCATAACACTTAAAAAAATTGATAATCACAACAACAAAAAATGATTTAATTTTATACAAAATAATAATTTAACAAAAAAATATATCAAGTTATAATAAAAGAAAAACTAATTTTTATATTAAAAAAATAATATTATTTCACAAAAAGTGAAATAAAACTTTTACATATTTAATAAATTTTCACAAACAAGGTAAGTTATTTTGTTTTAAAACAAAATAATTCTAAAAGACAATCTTTCTTTGAAATAAAATAAAATAAGATATATATATATATATATAATGCATTCTATGATTACTTTATTTTTTATAAAGTAAGTTTTATTTTATTTTATTTATAATCACCATTGGATAATGAAAAATAACTTCATCCTATGGTAATAAATACAAAGTAAAAACAAAGAATCCAAAAAATAAAGTAATGATAGAATATCCTGAATAAATTATTTTGTATGAATAGCAATTAATTTTTCTTTTAAAAACCTCAATTTAATATTTAAAATTTGTCAATATAATTTTTATACTTAGACACGGACATGCATATATATTAATTATATTAATTATAGGGAAACATACAAATAATTATAATATGGTTTAGCTGATTTTTAACTAAAGGTAATGACATTTTTCATAATAGTTTAATTTGTTCGCAATTGAAGGTAAATTACACTAGAGCCGTTTAAAATAATAATGTGACATAGGTTAAAATACAATTTCAGACTGATTATAGGATTTTGGCATTTAGTTGAAAATTTTTTATGATTTTATTTTGAAACAAAATCAATTATATTTGTTTTAATCAATGAAAAATATGAAGAGATTATTTTTAAATTTTTTTTCTTTTTAATTGATATATTTTATTAGTTTCTAATTTTATGAAAAAATAAAATATATTTTTATAATCATATTTTTCACAAAAATATTAGTGCTATTTTATAACTAAACATTTTATTATGTAAAGCTAATATTTTTTAAAAAAAGATAACCACATATTTTATGAAAAAAAAGAGCTATATATATTTTTAAAGTAAAATTTATTTCTCAAGTACCATAAGTTATTTTTTATATAAATTATTATTATTTCTATAAATTTAAATTATTTTATATAATATTTGAAATAATTTTACTTTATTTACAATGAAATAACAAAAATTATAAATATTTTTAAAATAAAATAAAATAAATTAAAATTATCAAAATTAATAAAATATCAAATAAAAATAAAAACTTAGTAATCTCTTTTTTTTTTCCTAAATTGAAATAAATAATTTTAAATAAAATAAGTCATTAATAAAAAATTTTAGAAAAATTCTAAGGTGACTTTGTTTTTTAGTTACTTTGTTTTCACTTTACTTTTATCGCCATTGGATAAAAGTGTGTTAAATCATCTAATGGTGATTATTAGCAAAGTTAAAATTACTTTGTAAAAACCAAAGTAACCATAGACTTCACCTAATTTTATTATTTATTATTCTTCACATATTTATTTTAATTTATAAATAGAAATGAAGATATTGTTATTTTTCAAATTTTTCAATTTGATGTATTTTTATTAATTTTTATTTTATGAAGAATAAAATATATTTTATAAAATTACCTTTTTATTTTTTTTCACAAAGTGTTTGTGTTATTTTATAATTGAAAGCATTATTATGTAAAATTGATATTATTTTTTTTAAATAACTACATGTTTTATGGAAAGGAATTATGTATTTTATGAAGGTATAATTTCTTTTGCAAATACCATAAGTTTTTAATTTCTTCATAAATTAAAGTAAATATTTTTTAATAAATAATTTTTTGGGGAAAGTACGGAAAATTACCCTATGGTTTTACTGTTTTAGACTTTTAACTACGTGATTTTTTTTGTGACACTTTTAAGTACGTGGTTTGTTTTGTGACACTTTTAAGTACATATTTTAGCCGTTACACACTTTTCAGTATATGCATTTAACACCGTTAACTTCGTCCTATGTGGTACTGACTTGGACATCATGGTGCTGACGTAGACATTATGTAGCGCTGACACATAAGTGTCATGTAGGACGAAGTTAACGGTGTTAGATACATATACTGGAAAGTATGTAATAGTTAAAACATGAACTTAAAAGTGTCACAAAAAAAACCACGTACTTAAAAGTTTAAAACCGTGAAACCGCAAGGTGATTTTCCATACTTTTCCCTAAATTCTTTTATGTTAGAATATAATCATGAAAAATTACAAATAACTATCATATAGTTTCACTTGTTTTTAACTAAACGTTAAAGTCTTATTACCGGTTTAAAATTTTATTTTTGTCCATACCACATTATCATTTTAATGGTATTAGTGTAAATTATTTCTAGTTGCTAACAGACTAAATTTTATGGTAACTCTTTGTCCTAAAATATATCATATGCCTCTAGTTGAAAACAAGCCAAATAACAAGAAAATTATTTACATTTTTCTCTTAATTATATTATCATGTGTGGGTCAAATGCATGGGAGGGTACCAACATTAATTTTATTTTAATTCGATTACCAAATTTTAATTTGTATTTTTTTAGATACCAAACTTCTTTTTAGTTTTATAGCAGTCACTCAAAAAAAATTTTAATACCTACATAATTTAAAATTACTGTTTTAATTCAGAATTAATTTTTTTTTACAAATAAGTCCATATATTCTATACATTTATAGAAAATAAAAAAAAATTGAAACTTATTTTAATTCCTCCTAATAAGAGCAGACTCATTCTAAGAGGTATCACATCCTAAAAAAAATAGATTTTCAAATTTTTTATAATTTATGTACTAAATTAAAAAGATAAAGATATTGAGAGATTAAAATGGTTTTAATGTGAACGGAATTTTTTTGAAACAAAATCAAAGTTAAATGATCAAAAAGAAATAAATTAAAATTTAGTATTCAAATTGCAATAAACGTAAAGTTTGGTGATCACCGTTGCATTTAACTCTATCATTTGTCAACACTCAAAGAATGAGATTAATATTTATAGTAAGCATATTTTTTGTTTGAAATATAAAAATATAAAAAAATTTATCAAATATTTAATAATTTAATTACAATTAAATTATTAAATACTTTTATGTAATTAAAATTACTATTAACTAACTGTTAACTTCTAACCGCTAACTACTAGTTGTCATCACTTAAACCACCATCCCTTTGGGGCCTATTTAATAATAGAATTATAATTCACTTTTATATTTTATATAAACTCATCAATATTACTTATAATCAATAAAAAAAAAAGTCCTTGACAAGTCCCTCGATCTCTTTTCTAACTACTGTTCGTGCGTCTTCTACCTTACCTACTCGGATTTTAACTGATTTTTTGGCCATTTTTAGAAAGAAAAAAAACTTTCAATTTTATTTTCATGTTTTTGTAGTACATTTTAAGTTATATATTAATTTATGGGTGATTTATATATTTATGCTGTTTATTTTGTATAGTATTTAAAAGGAATGTTTTTTTAGATACTTAAAATTTAAACGAGAGTAAGATAATGAAAGTTGTTGGATCGATTTACTCAATTATCAAAAAAAATTTAAAAAAAAACTACATTTTGTTGAAAGTTGTAATCAAGATAGTCATGTATTTACCAACAACTTTTGAATCTTGCTTCAATCAACCTGGTAGGCAAGTCATTTAAAACATATTCATATTTTTGATGGATTGTTTCGCTGCTTTGTCCTTCATTAGACATGTTAATGATTCTCCCACTAATTTTTGTGGTTGTTATGGATTTGTTGTTTATTGGTTCTAGTTTTTTATCTTCAAGTTAAATATTTTTTGCAACTTTGGGTGGTTTGAAGGTTATTGTGATCATATGTTTATGTTAAATTCTGTCATGAATTTCTTCTGTTAATAATGATATTTTCTTTTTCTGTTAAAAAAAAAAGATTTCAATGATTATTTTGTATTATTTTATTATTATTATTCAACTACCCGTTAATTTTATATACATTGAGTTATATTTGTATTATTTTATATTATAATAAAAATATAAAAATAAAATTAAAACGAAATAAATTATTATATATAAATTTTAAACTATAAACATTTAGATAAACTTATATCATTATAAAAAATATAAAATTATTTTTAACATAATTTAATAAAAATATATATTAATTCACTTGTGGACATGCACTCTTCTAAATTGAAAAAGGAAATTGAAAAAAATTACACCATACACCAACTTTTACAGAATTATTCTCAAATATATGGGTTTTTTTTTTTTTTTTCAGTTGTGCCTTTCTATATTTCAACAATATATATTTTTTTTCAATTTTACATTTTTTCTTCTTATTATTATTCTTCCTCTTTTAATTTTGTTTTTGGATTTATATTAAACCATAGTCCATTCTCATCGCAATAGAAGGAAAACAACCACACTCTATTCAGTTATATTTCATTCTCATCGATGTTTCTTCTTATTTTTCTTTTTTATTTTATTTTATTTTTAAATTTGTGTTTCTGGTGATATGGATGTTAATAGATTTTTATCGGTTTATAGTTTTTTTTTTTAATTTGATAAGTGATTCTTAGATTAGAATTTGGATTTCTTCTTATTTT